>SNQJ01S0019014.1:158329-183432 GCA_010110895.2 Picea sitchensis | reverse complement strand
CAGTGAGACTTCCTGTCACCGTCACCTTGTGTAAGACCCTAAATATTATGGCCACTAAGGTTACCAATTCGCAGTCAGCCCCTGGGCGGGAACATTCGACAGTCCGATCCGAACGTATGGGCAGGGTATCAAGCCCGAAATCAACTAAAAGGCTTCCATGCAGTAATTGTGTATTTACCTCAAAGTGATCCCCATAATACGATCTGACCACAATAATCAGTTAAACCACGGAGGGTTAGTCCCCGTAGCTTACCCGAATGCGACCTCGTACGTAACCCCTGTGTGAGAGGGGGATCCCAGGCAGACTTATACAATAATTGGATTTACTCTCCCTAAATCAGGATGCTAGTGTTTGTTTTGGAAACTTTGGAGAGTTGTGCTCACAGCCTAATCCAAAGTACTAAGCCTATTCTACTGTTGGTGGAGGATCCTAGAAAAGAAAAATTTCTAGATAAATTTTAATTAGCGTTGATTTTATGGTTGTTCTTTACGCAAAAGGGGTGCATGGAAGTGAAACAAATGGAATTATGAATCAGTCCCAAAAATGCATCAAATATGATAAGAATTCATTTATTTTCGATGAACATCTATTTAAGGGAGAGATAAAGTCCTTTTCACTAATCAAGCACAAATAAGGAATGCCCTCAAACGATTCTTTTTCTCAATCAAATCCTGATGTAATGCAAAAACTTTTAAATGCCTTCTAATATGCACAATCAATCATAAATATGTCTTTTATTGTTTGTGTATGAATGATGATCAATACAACACAATGCTCGTCTTTCTAATTATCTTTCTTGTATGAATGAAAACCAAACTAGCACAAGCAAAAGTCACACAAACAATACACCCTTTCATAGCAATCAAAACGAAAAGCGAAAGAAAAGAAATAATCAAAGAGAAAAACAAACTTCACACCCAAAAGAAAAAGTTGAAGAACAATGATCTTGACTGAAATCGAGATAAAGGGGTCTGTAGGCCTTTGATGACCTTCACCAGGGTTTTTACTCAGCTGATGAGGAGAGAAAAACAATGCATGGGTTTCAAACTTCACTCAACAGAAAAAACTCAATAAAAATAGTGAAGAAGGCTACAAAATCCAACTAGCAAGATGTTTATTCTTCAAAAAGACAGATGTCAAGGCTGAAAGGGAATAAACATTGACCCACAAGGTTACTCAGCAGAGGAGACATAGAGGCAAAACCCAGAAAAAGAAATTCTGGAGGGTTTTTTGAGCCAAAGAGGGTTGGCGCTCTGTTGCCAAAGGAAAGGAGTGTTATAGCACTCTGTGCAAGGCTATGGTGGAGCGTTGGCACTCTGTTAACACTGGGACAGGGGCACCAGGTTCAAAAGCTCCCAGAAATGTCAAAAAATCAAAAAAATTGCAATTCAATTTCGACAATTATGCTGAGTGTGATAGGGTAAGGAGCCAATCAACACTGGGACAGGGGCACCAGGTTCAAAATCTCCCAGAAATGTCAAAAAATCAAAAAAATTGCAATTCAATTTCGACAATTATGTTGAGTGTGATAGGGTAAGGAGCCAATCAGCTCATGAAACCAATCAAAAGAGGAGTGAACTGGGTCTGAAACAATCAAGGTATAGAACAAGGTCAATGAGGAGAAAAATCCAAACAAGAAGTTTCGATTTGAGGCTATTTCTCCAGTGGAGTCGCTAGTTTCTGTTGTAGGAAAATCTCCCTGCGGACAGGTAGATCGCCTCTATAAGCTTGACCCTAACTCTAGACATAAAATGCTGAACATGGACACTGACTTCCTTTCAAATCTATATAAACTAACACACGAGAAGGAAGGATGATAGAAGTACCTCTTTATCGACGTTTGTCTCTGCACGCTCCGAGTTGCACTCCAATCCTTTGCTCCTCGCTGAGTTCTGTGGACAAAACAAGATACGACCACTTCCTACTCTATTGATGTTATGTTGAAAACAGATCTATCAATTAACGATAAGTTCATGTGACATTAGACACAAACTAGAAAGAAACAGGCCAAGCGTGTCATATTGATGAGAATAACGATAGCAGTACTTACAATCGTAGATGTGAATGCGACAGCTTCGTCAAGTCCCCTTCGTCTAACCCTTGCATGAAAGATCCACAACCTGGATAACAACAACTTCACTGATCACTCTCCTTTGGCTGACTATGAGTTTCCTCCAAGATCATAAGTTTCATATCAGCAGTTCTTCCCCCTTTCCACCATCATAGAGCCTGTTTATATAGGTCAAGAAGAGCTTAACCTCTTGAGTTATCTTTAGAACAAGTTGGGAACCTTCTCCTTAGATCAGGGATCTCTTGATGAAACCAAGAATTCGAATACAACTGCCTCCTAATCTTGAAAGATCCTCCCCTTATTCTCCTCAACGGGTCAACTACTGCCTCAGATTAGGCAACGCTCCCTTAGAAGGGGCATGAGAGTGTTGTAGCACTCCCTGGTAAGATTTAGGGGAGTGCCAGTGCCTTCAAGATGAGCAGCGCTCCTTCAGAGGGGGCAGGAGAGCATTATAATGCTCCCTAAAGCCTTGTAGGGGAGCGCCAGTGCTTCTAGGGATGAAATAGGGGAGCGCTCCTCCTCAAAACCTTTGTTTCAGTGCTCTCTTCAGGTGTCAAGAGTTATTTGACTTCAATAAACCAGTTCTGCTTCTTCAAATCAAGCATATGAGATGTTATAAGTGTCTCCTTAGTGTCATTGACATGGCAGTATGTCTGAACATCATTTGCGACACTTACGACAATTGAGAGGAACATGCGACACTTATCCAGCTGAGTAATTTTGACGTGTAACAACCGGCACAACCAGTTCCCAATCCCAATAATAACCCCCCTCAACCTCTTCACAATGTTGAGATGCAGGACTTCTCGACATACGTTATTACTCATGTTCCATTACAGGAAATTCAACTAAGATCGGGAAACGTTTTGGATGGGCATAGGCCTTCAATAGTCATCCAAGAGGAAGAAGAAAAAGAAGAAACCTCCAAACAACCCATAGATGACACCAGGTGGGGAGATGTTATTATTCCTAAGGACCAAGAACCCAAGCTTCGCGAAAATGAACCTTCATAAATTATGAAGGCCCCTCCTTATCCAAAAAGATTGGTAATCGAGAAACCTACCACCTGACCAGAATTTGACATCTTGAATGAATTGAAGAATATTTGTGTCAATATTCCCTTACTTCAAGCTATTAAAGACATTCCAATATACAGTAAGGTAGTCAAAGAATTGTGTATTAAGAAGCTAGGTAGGAAGCAGAAGGATCCTCCTACAGTACATTTGATAGGAGAACTTTCTGAATACGTATCAGAGCAGCCTAAGCTAGAAAAATATGGGAACCCAGGAAACCTCGTAGTTACCATAACCATCAATGAGGTTTCCATTGGGAACACCCTCATAGACCTAGGGGTAGCCATCAATGTTATGACCTCTAATACCTTGGATAAATTACAGTTACAACCTCTTTTTAGGCCTACCCCAACCATTTTGGAATTATCAAATAAGACCAGGGTTATACCTGAAGGAATTTTAGATGATATCATAATTACTTTAGCCTCGTGGGAGTACCCATTATATTTTCTTGTCATCCACTCAAAGGATCCTACCAAAGGCCATCCCTTCATTTTAGGAATACCTTGGTTAGCCACGGGCAATGCATTTATTGGCTATAGAGAGGGAGAAATGGCCATCTCAAATGGACCTTCTATCAAGAAGCTCACCATCTACCCTCCAACTCAACCTATCATGGAGAATATATGGTGGCTTGAATGTCCATACGAGAATAAGGATTGGGAGGAACCCATATTTCCAAGTGACCATGCCTGGGCACTTTAGGAGCACACAACGGAAAATGTGCTAAACCAATTCATTTATGCTATCACATGTGTTGATTTTCCACAAGATTTTCCCCAATTTGAGTACATGTTTGGGGAAGAATTTCAGGAACAATTGGACCCATCCATTTTCTCTTCAACATATTTTATCTTTGAGATAGATGAGTCTACCATGTCTTATACTATGCCCTACGAGATTAATCCATGGAAATGTTTACATATAAAATTCGGGCTAGATACAAACCAAAAAAAACATTTAGTAAGTATCCTTAAAAAACAATCAGGGGAATTTGCTTGGGAATACACTGACATGAAGGGTATACACCCTGACACATGCATCCATCACATATATACCCAGGGGGAAGTAACACCTGTTAGGCAACCCCAAAGAAGAATGAACCCAACACTCAAATATATAGTAAAGGAGGAGATCCAAAAGTTATTAAATGTCGGATTTATTTATCCCATCTCTGAAAATAAGTGGGTGTCCCCGCTTGTAGTCGTTCCAAAGAAAGTGACCGGGAAATGGAGAATTTGTGTTGATTTCTGGGAACTCAACAAAGCCACTCTGAACGATTAATTTCATCTTCCATTCATTGACCAAGTATTTCTCCTTTTTAGATGGGTACAACAGGTACAATCAAATTCTCATAGCACATGAGGACCAGGACAAGACCACCTTTACTTGTCCTTGGGGCACCTATGCCTATAGGGTCTTACCATTTGGATTGTCTAATGCTCCTGCCACATTTCAATGAGCAATATTAGGGATATTTGCTGATCTTATTCATGATTGTGTGGAGGTGTACATGGATGAATTCATAGTATATGGAAATACTTACCAGGAAGCCTTAGATAACTTAGAAAAATTCCTTATCAGATGCCAAGAAATGAACCTGTCTCTAAGTCATGAAAAATGTAAAATGTTGTTAACTGAAGGAGTGGTTCTAGGACATTATGTTTCATCTAAAGAGATAAAATTTGATCCTGCAAAGATTGAGGTCATCGTTAGACGTCCACCCCCCCAAGAATTAGAAAGAAGTGAGAATATTTCTTGGACATGCCGGATATTACTGACGGTTTATTGAAAATTTTACAAAGATTGTCGCACCCTTGTTTGGATTGCTAATAAAAGATGTTGATTTTGTTTGCACTGAGCATTGTCAAAATGATTTTGAAACCCTGAAATCTAAGTTGTCTGTGGAACTAGTTCTTAGAGGGCCTAATTGGACTCTCCCATTCCACATATCCATTGATGTCTCTGACACTGCAATAGGAGGAGTATTAGGGAAGAAAGAGGACCAACAGTCCTATGCCATTTATTTTGTGAGAAAGAACTTGTCCCCTGCCAAGTTAAACTACACAGTTACCGAGAAGGAATTCTTGGCAGTTGTTCATGTTATTAACAAGTTCTTCCACTACATTACAGGTTACGAAGTATTTTTACATACATATCATTCCACCATTAGATTTATCATGAATAAATCCATAAATAATGGCCGAGTGACTAAGTGACTCTTGTTATTGCAAGAATTTAATATCATTGTGCTTGACCGACTTGGAAAGGATAATGTGGTAGCTGATTTTCTTTCACGAATAAAAAATGAGGATGATGATATTCTCGTGGATGATAGTTTCCCAGATGAGCACCTTTTCCCCTTTCTGTAAATACCCCATGGTTTGCATATATGGAAAACTATTTGGCTACTAGGAAGTTACCATCTCATTTGTCACCTCATGAAAAATGTAAAATTATTACACAGAGTGCTAATTACTCTTGGGTTGGCCATGAACTTTTTCGCACAGGTCCTGATTTGATTATTCATAGATGTGTTTGAGAAGATGAGGTACCAGAAATACTACGAAGTTGTCATGATGGACCATGAGGTGGTCATTTTTCTGAAAAACGTACAACATATAGGGTGCTACATTCAGGTTACTATTGGACTAGCATTTTCAAAGATGCTGCCAAGTATGTGAGGAGTTGTGATAATTTCCAAAGAATAGGAAGACCTATGTCAGCTAACGAAATTCACTTGTGTGCCCAAGTTATAATATAACCTTTCAAAAAATGGGCCCTTGACTTTGTAGGACCAATTTCACCCATGTCTCGTAAGAAGAACTATATTTTGGTTTGTATGGACTATGTCACCAAGTGGGTAGAGGAAAAATCCCTATTCAGGGCTACATAAAAGTTTGTTGTCAAATTCATATAGGAATACATCTTTACCCACTTCAGTGTCCCTCGTGAAATTGTTACAGAACAAAACACTCAATTCACTTCCAAGCCGATGAGAGAACTAACAGAGAAATGTGGGATTAAACACTGTAAATATTCTCCATACCACCCACAATACAATGGCCAGGTAGAGTCTATGAAAAAAGTTCTGGAATCTATCTTAACCAATACTGTTCAATTACATCACCGAAATTGGGCTGATAGGCTTCCAGAGGCTTTGTGGGCATATTATACCACCTGGAGAAACACCACTGGGCATACCCCTTATGAGCTAGTGTACGAGAAACAAGTACTTATACCAATAGAATTCAAAGTAAGGACCTTTCGTATTGCTACAGAATTGGTATTAAACTTAGATGAGGCTCAGAAGCAACGAGCCCTACAATTGAATGAGTTGGATGAGATCAAGAAATATGCCATCCAACGAACAATGTTATTCCAAAACTAGAGGAGCAAGTGGCATGCCAAGTTTATTAAGAAGAAACACTTCCAACCTAGTGATTGGGATTTATTGTTTGATTCTCAATTCAAAACCTTCAAAGACAAGCTCACCACCCAATGGTTGGGCCCTTATGAGGTAGTCATTGAATATGACAATGGAGCTATGAAAATCAAAACAATTGACGATGGACAAGTCTCCTTTGTAGTAAATGGACATCGACTCAAATTTTATCATAAGCCCATTTCCAAAGAGGGTTTTCTACAAGTCATGTCAACTAAAAAGGAATTAGATTTAGTATATGGGGAAGTCCCCCTTGTTCTTGAAAGTTTTATGAATTTTCTACTGTACATAAGTAAATAATTTTGAATTTTGTTGATAAGCAATTCTAGAGATTTCTTTAGGTATTTATTTCACTAGGAGTAGACAGTTTCAAGGGAATATAAAAGAAGGATTTTTCTTCAAGACATTTTTAAACTTGAATCTTGTTGTCTGATAAGCATCAAATGAAAATTGATCTGTCTTAATTAGCCATATTTTTGCAAAGATGTTCATCTTCTCTTTTTCTTAAGGCATTCTTAAAAAAAAAAGCAGTTTCTCTTGAAAGTCTTCACCATTATATAAGGAAGTGATACCATAACCATCAAGCTTAGAGGTCTCTCGTACAGTTTTCCCAAGAAACATGAGTAAGAGATTAAAGTATATTTATTAAAATGTAACAAGGAGATCTGATTAGCAATTAGTCATGGAAACATAACAATAACTACAAAAGAAGAAAGTGAGTTGAGCCTAGATATACCTTTATGTTCTTTCTCAATGGTACCATCCACTACACACTAAATAACTTGATTATATCATATATTTAGATAGGCAACGTCCTCTTAAGTACCCCTTACATCAGGACAATCACTAAGGAATATAACAGAAATTCATCCTCTAACATAAATACCATCCCAATTGAAAAAAATATATATATTCATTTCAGAGATGTCCCCCCGTCTTCTTACATAAAGTAATCTTATACTAAAATATTAAAAGATGGAGGACCAGTCTCTGAGGGTGTAAGATGCTAACCCATCGGGATACTGAACGGGTCTGCTGGCAGTGGGTACTGGCATGTGCTATGACTAGGTAAACCCTTCGGAGTACTGAACAAGTTTGCTGGAAGTGGGGCATTCTACCTAGCGAGGATGGTAATCTGACAAAAAAAAAAAATAAATTTAAACTTGTCCTGATGTACGACACTACTTGTAGACAAAGATGACATGAAGTATGTATGTTTAAGCTAAGGTTAATTAAATCCATAAACTTTCCATTGGGAACTAACTATGAGACTATCTTGAAACTCTCTTTCCTACCTCTTCTTATGTATATATAGGATTTCTTATTCTATATGTGGGGCCATCTTCTAACCGTCTCGCTAGACCAATCTGTGAAATTTATCTTTACACTTCACAAACTGTAAATCTTCGGTTATTGAGATAACTGACGGGTTTCCTATACTTTTGATTGTGAGGTGTCACAATACTTAGGTGTGAGGGAGGGGTTCATGATTTGACAAATGATCATTTACTAGAGAAGTAAATCTTTGTAAAAATTTTCATGATACAAGTTATTACATCAGCTGCCATTTTATTTTTGAAATGCTAAACTCTTGTGTGCTATAAATTGTTGTACATATCCTTAACAAATCACTTTATTGGTTTAATTTTGTTAAAGGATTATCATTATAGGATTGACATTACATGTTCTATGCAAGTGGATTGAGTAAGCATGGTGGAAAAATCAATAACAATGGAACACTCTTCCTCTTCTCTTAATCACTATGACTGTCAAAACCATTTCAATATTGCAGGCTATTCATTACAGGAGGTAAAAATATATTTTCCATAGAGGTACCGTATGAAGTGTCGTATGAGGTGCCGAATGAAGTGTCGTATGAGGTGTCGAACAAAGTGCCATATGAATATACACACCAGTAACTGCCCACAATTTCAGGTAACCAGGAATCAATGAAGTTTGATTGAATTGGTTTAGGGAAATCAAGATTGAGGATGCAAAATTTTGACATTTTCATGATCAAATGTCCAAGTCAAAAGACTTGGACATTGATCTAACTTCGAATCATTAAGATTTCCCCCAAAAATGAGCCTTCAAATTTGAATTTTCTCACACATGGAAACTCGTGCACGCATGTGTGAAACCAATTCCACCTTAGGCGCATTCAAAAACGAGATTGGGTTACCTATTATTCCAATTCACCTATGCCATTTGCATTTTCCCCTATTTTAAAATGCGTTCAGCCTCTGTTTATTTGTTCCTCTGTTCAAATTGCGCTCGACCTCTGTTCAAATTGCATCATCCCTTGGTCCGATCGCACCCTTTCTTGGTGAATTTAGCCTTCTGACAATTCCTTCACATCATCACGATGCCCAAAATGTATGAGCCCTCTTCCTACATATACCTTTTCGCCATTCCTGAGTTTTCAAAGTGGAGGGAGGTATTTTTTCACACAGGATGGGGGTCATTTTTATCCCACTTGCAGGGCGACGATGATGGCATCTCAATGAAATTTTCCCTCAGCTTTGATGGGAAGTGTTGGCCATTGACCAAGTTTTGGGAGTTTCTTGGTCATGTTGACCCATTTTGGGACTTCGACAGCCTATCGAAGGAGGAGCATAAGACGAAGCGGAGATCACGGGATCTCGACCCCCTTTTGGGACTCTTTTTGGGTTGTTGGGAATATGTAATGAGAAAGGGATGTCAGCCCATGGGTTTATCCATGTTTAAGGCCTATTTTGTAATGTATAAATAGATACCTAGGCGATGTAGGAAAGGGTCGATGAGCTAAGTGCCAAGTGCAAGTAATAGTTGTATATGCTATGTGCATGTTTTGTGAGACTTGCAAGGCTAAGTGCAAGTGGTTGTAAGAGATTGAGTAGAAGATTTTGTGTTGTAACCTAACTCGGGGAAGGAGGATCTGGCGAGGTGCGCACACATCTCCTATCCTATGCAGAGTGGGGTTTGTATGGCTCTGTGCATATAGATGATTGATTGAAGATAATAAAGAAGAAGAGTTGGTGGATGTAGCCCTAGGAGAGGGGTGAAACACATAATCAATGTGTTATCTTGCTTGATGCTTGTCTGAATGTGTTTATGTCTTCTTTTCTTAGTGATTTAAGATGATTAGATAGATATGCTTATGCTCAATGATAATGATGTATGGAATGTTATATCTAATATACATGAATATGCTCAGTGATTGATCAATTACGTCTGACCTATTTTACTTATGCTAAGTGCTTATATTTGGTAGATCACTGTGAGTACTGTGAGGCTTTGTTTTATCAGCAAAGTATATAATGATTGCATGTTAAAGAACTAAAGGTTCTAAGTGCTTTTCTAAGTTGTATAATCACAGATCTGTGTCCCAGCTAAGGTTGCAAACACTTGGGCCCTGTAACCACCCCTACCTCTACCTCGGGCGAGACTTCATCTGCTTCGTAGGTGTTGTCGAAAGGGCCAGTAGTTAGGGTTTTGTTGGTGCGCTCTTGTAGTGTTGAACCCTAGGTCTGCCCCTGTGCCAAAAAATGGTTCTGTTGTCAGGACCTGGAACTATGATTGTTGGGAACTGAGAAAGAGGAAGCTCTGTGAAAATATTCATCCTGAAATTGTAAAAGCTTCGTGCATAGATCTGTGCCCTAGTGCGAAGTATTCTACTTTATCTGTAAAGCATTGTGCTAAAGAAAGAAGTTTGGATCTGTAGAAAAGAAGTAGGATCTGGAAGATTTGTGCTTCGAGAAAGGTAAAAGTGAGAAGTTTTGATTGAAATAGGTAAGATCTGTAAGTTTTGTGCTCTGTAAAAGTAAGATAAGTGGAAATTTTTGTTTCTAGAGTATGGATCTAGGTATATCTGATAGGTTTTTTCCTAGTTTGAAAGCTAGGGTGTTAATAGATGAAAGAAGGATTGATATGAATAGATTTGATAAGAATAACGAAAGATATGTTATACCTATGCATAGAATGAATGTTTGGACTAACAAATGGATGCAGGATCCTAGAAATAATCTGTTGCATGTTAGCTACCATGATCCTAGTGTGCAGTACAGAAGAGGCTGGGGATCATTGAAAATAAAGAGAGGATTAACCCTCTGTTACAGTTGCAGGAGGCCGGGACATATTGCTAAGGAATATCCTGGTGGAAGCCCTAGTTGTCTCTATTGTAATTCTATGGACCATGAAGTGTTGGATTGCCCTGGAATGATCGCTAAGATTGAAGGAATGAACCTGAGTCAAGAGAACCCTAAGGAAGATCCAGAAAAGGAAGAACCCCAGCAAGAATCATAGAAAGTATGGATACGGATAAAAGAAACCTTGAATGACCACTGACATGTTAGCTTATCAGAGATCTTCAAAGAGAAGGAATGCATCGAAGCAAGAATAGGGGACTTTGACATTGACTGTGTTCTGGATGACGAAACACAGATGAATATTATGCCAGAGAGAACTTGAGAAGCTATAGGAATGCCTTCTCTGATCCCTTCACTAGGAGGAATAAGTTTATTCAGAGGAAAGCTAGTAAACCTATGTGGAAGTCTCTCTCGGATACCTATGAATTTCTTTGGAACTTCGATAGAAGAAGACTTTGAGATTATTAAATTTGTTGAAGATAGCACCACGTTTACCATGATAATAGGAAAACCTTTGATTGATAGAGATCAAGCCAAACGAAAGGAAGAAGAAAAATTTTTGGAACAGAAGAAGCAAGAGTTAAAAGACTTTATGACCATAAGGATCGCGCACTTGATTGAGGAACAGAAGAGAAGATTGCGGATATTTAATGCTAGCAACCAGGATGTCGAAGCGAAGAGAACACTAGAGGATCCCTAGGAGATTGAATTACCTACCCCAGGCACAGAAGAAGTATTACCCAGAAACCCTAGGAAATAATTTCAACAACGCGAAGTAACTAAGACCAAAGAAGAAAAGAATTAGAATGAGAAAATAATTACCAAGATGAAGCTCACTGGAAAGAAGCCTAGAAAGTTAAGAAAGAAAAGGGATAATACTGAAATATTACAGGAGGTTCTAGAGGAGACCTTGCAGAAGGAAAAATTATAGAATTTGAGCTTCGTCGGGATATCAGAACAACAACATATGGCACTTTGCTATGACGAATCAATATAGCCGTTGGGACTGATATATCCGTTCAACTTACGCTCCGAATGGATAGAAAAGCAATAAATATTCATCATCAGACCATTGGACCATGCTATAACGGAAAGAACAGAGTTAATTAAGCCTTCATATCCATTGTAAGTGATCTGTTACATAAGTTGTCTATTTATTCCACCGTGCCATGCAACGAGAACACTTTTGCTAATTGAGAATTTGAGCACACAGCCTTGATTAAGATTTCCCAGTGATCACTATGCCTTTTCCTTCTACCCTATTGTAGTGCCCACGTTACTTTGAGAAACCGAGATATCCATCCTGAGCACGTATGTTCGAAGAGCTCACTGTCGAAGAAGCAACTGCGAAAGAAGTTCTGATTGACTTAATCAATGAAAGAACCATGTTAGGAAGATGATTGTCTATAGGTGTACAGGCATCATTGATGCAAGGAGTGCAAGCCTCCCCGTCGACTACTCAATCCAGCCCATCCTGGCCAACCGACGAAAAAAGAACTAAGCATAGAGGCGATCTTGCGAACGCTAAACTGATTCCGAGAATTCTACCTACTTATCTACCACCTCTGAGTGACGCCATCACTCGTGACAGTGTACCCCATGAATTTGAGTATGCTTTGATCATTGCGTACCTTCCGAAATAAGTGCACGCAGTTTGTGCCGACCAGGATAAGCTCACCACGTTAAAGTTCACTGACTTCAACCTCGGTGATAGGAAGGCTTACAGTATGCTCTCCCCTCATAAATATCTGACACGACCCAAAGGAAATAACTTCAATATTATCGCTCAATCATGGACCCAGAACCTCGCGCAGTCAACCCTACTTAATGTAATGAATATTCCTCACTTCGGGAGGCATCAAGAAGTGAACGCATGTGTCAAGTTGTTGTTGTCCTGCTATCACGGAGGATACTTATGGTTGAACCATCGCATCATAGTGGATCTGACTTTGATCAATCAGATCACAGGGCTAACCATGCAGGGCCCCGACCCATGGGAGTTTTACCTCAGCAAGACCACGGATCGCTCTCTTGTGCAAAAGATAGATATACGTATGGCGATTTTGAGAAGGGAACGTGAGGCTACAAGGTAGCCTCATTCAGAGCGGCGCAGTGCGCCTTTCCTGTCAAATAATTGCAGGCAAGCTAGTTCACAAGAACCGACCAACCTAAGTGACCGAATTTGTAGTAGACCTTGCAGGGAAGTGCGCGGAGGGACTACATATGAATTGGGCCAAATACTTGGTGAACCATCTAGAACTGGACTGCAGGGAAGCGCAGGATCAAGGGTACGAGTTCCATTTTAGATGGCTTCTTATATTAATCACTTTCATCACATGGGAGATGCCGGAAGGTGAAACCTTCCCGGATGTTGAGCCCTTTGATCCATTGGCCGCGAAGTTTAGTACGTTGTGGTACTCCAACAACATGAAAAAGCAGTGGCAGTCCAATTCCATTTTCCACACTTATTACAACTAACTGAAGATCAAAATCCAGGCTACGCCTCGCATCACCCCGAACACACTTCAAATATTTAGGTCATTGATGAAATTCAGTGTGGACAACCACTTCATCTACATCACACCGCACGTTGATGAGCATCACCAACAGTTGCAGTCCTACTACAAACTAATAGAGGAAGACTTAGAAGAGATTAATAAGGAGTGGTCAACGAACCTCCTCATCCCAGCTAACCCTACAGATCTCTTTGATGTTGATAGTCCAGAAGACGTGCATGATACAACTGGACAGAGCAACACCAAGAAGATTGAAGAAGCCTAGGATGTCCAAAGCACTTCAACATAGGCTCCTTCTATATCACATGAGTGTGGAGGTGATGGCGAAGAGATAGATGGCACCGAAGTTGAACAGAAGAAAGACGAGGTCACACCACCAAGAGACGAAGATGATCCCTCAAAGAAAATGAAGTTTTCCCCTTTGAAACCTTCTTCAAGGAAGAAAATGAAAGCAACTAGAACCAAGTTTGAGACCACCCTAACCTCATACGAATTGGAATTTATCGTTGTTGGACTGAACGATGCTTCGTTGGAGATAACAGAGAAGCAGGAAGCCAAGCAGGAGGAGATGTTCAGTCAGATCAAGGTCGAGCTTCAAGAAGTGCAGCAGGCACTACAGTCTAGTCGTGCAGTATCCACTACGCCCCTGAATGCAGAAACACCAGAAACAAGATATGAGCCATCTCAACTCCACCAGATTGTTGATACGGTCAAAGCTCACCTTCGACGAGCACATGAGGAAACAACACAAGCCACCCAGGCTCTGGTGCAAGCACAGGGAGCTCCATTAGAACAACACAGTAATGCATAATGAAAGAATCTTTCTATGCAAAAAAATTTTGATGAAGAGAAAGCAGAGCTACAACAAAGCAAGGAAAAGCTTCTTGCTGAGCAACTTGAAGTTAAGGAAAGGGTCAACAGAGCACTTTTCTCTGTGACAATAGTTGAAGTCCAGACCGAGGACCAAGTTCCACAGTCGGTGGCACAATTGGAAGAGGTAATCCAGAAGCTCCAGCAGCACATCGCAGATCCAGATCTCTATGTTGTACTTGAAACCCCTCAGGAGATAAGAGACCAGTGAGAAGCAACTTCTCGCATCGCAGTTGGCAGATTAAAAGCTCTTCCCTTGGAGTGCAAGCAACTAAGTAATCAAAGAACCCAGACATACAAAAACCTTACAAAGAATCCAGAATTGCAGATGCTGGAGTCACAGCTCCAAGAAGAAAAACAACATGTGGATACACTACAGGTACAACTAAAGGCCATGTCAGCTGTAGACAGAATGAAGAGATCACATGAACAATGCATAGCTCAGTAGTAGGTTCATATGCTTCAAAGTAAAGTGATAGAAGTCACTCAACGACTTCAACCTGTGCAAGATCAGGCATGCCTATTATTTACAAAGGTTGAGATCCAAGGAGCAGAGCTTGAACAGGTCGTCCTCTCAGCAGAGAAGGTCCTGGAAGGACCGGTGAACGACGCACTAATCTAGAAGTTCACCGAGAAAGAGGCTACAACAAAACAACAAGTCTAAGAAGCTCGAGCCAAGCTTGAGGCGTTTGAGGCAGAATTGGTCAGATCGAAGTGACTCAGGACACGTTACAGGTGAGTGTTGGGGGCTTGTTGGCCCTTGACCAAGTTTTGGGATTTTCTTGGTCATGTTGACCCATTTTGGGACTTTGACAACCTGTCGAAGGAGGAGCGCAAGACAAAGTGGAGATCACGGGATCTCGACCCCCTTTTGGGACTCTTTTTGGGTTGTTGGGAATATGTAACGGGAAAGGGATGTTGGCCCATGGGTTTACCCATGTTTAAGGCCTATTTTGTAATGTATAAATAGATACCTAAGAGATGTAGGAAAGGGCCGATGAGCTAAGTGCCAAGTTCAATTAATAGTTGTATATGCTCTGTGCATGCTATGTGAGACTTGCAAGGCTAAGTGCAAGTGACTGTAAGAGATTGAGTAGAAGATTTTGTGTTGTAACCTAACTTGGGGAAGGAGGATTTGGCGAGGTGCACGCAGATCTCTTGTCCTATGCGAAGTGGGGTTTTTATGGCTCTGTGCACATAAATGACTGATTGAAGATAATAAAGAAGAAGAGTTGGTGGATGTAGCCCCAGGAGAGGGGTGAACCACGCAATCATTGTGTTGTCTTGCTTGATGCTTGTCTGAATGTGTTTATGTCTTCTTTGCTTAGTGCTTTGATATGATTAGATAGATCTAGTTATGATTAGTGCTAAAGATGTATGGAATGTTAGATCTATTATACATGAATATGCTTAGTGCTTGATCAGCTACGTCTGACCTATTTTACTTATGCTAAGTGATTATATTTGGTAGATCACCATGAGTACTGCGAGGCTCTGTTTTATCAGTGAAGTAGACAATGATTGCATGTTAAAGAACTAACAGTGCTAAGTTCTTTACTAAGTTGTATAATCATAGATCTATGTCCCAGCTAAGGTTGCAGACACTTGGGTCCTACAACCACCCCTGCCTCTACCTCGGGTGAGACTTCATCTGCTTCGTAGGTGTTCCCGAAAGGGTCGGTAGTTAGGGTTTTGTTGGTGCGCTCTTGTAGTGTTTAACCCTGGGTCTTCCCCTGTGCCAATAGGAAGACAACATGTGTGGGGTCTCTCACCTTTGGGGTCTCAGAGGAAACCATAGCCACAACCATGAATCTTCCAAGAGTGGGAGATAGATGGTTTAAAAACCACCAGCTACTGCGATCAAGCTATAACAGGGTTTTTAAGCCAGAACATCTCAGGAGATAAAGGATACTCCAAGGAATGGATAAAAAAAGAGTTGATCAACCCTCTCATAGTCATCACCAGGTTGATCACATGTGAAGGTAGATATTCCACCTTTGAATTCTGTCACTTTAGACTGTTAGCTCATTTCCAGTTCAATAAACCATTTAATTTTCCCTTCTACTTTCTAAAGAGCTTGGAGAAAATGGCCTCTCAAGTGAGGAAGAATGTAACCAACCCCCACATCAGCGTCTTTCACCATGGCTTGATCAAACTCCTTGTTCTAGCTGAATTATAGAAACAAGGGAAAACTTGGGATGCATTCATTTATCAATTTGCAAACCCTCAATTGACAATCAAGACTAGCAAAAATACATCAGATCTAAGGACTATTTCTCCATCCAAACCCCACTCTCCAAGGACTCCAAACCCTCCTGCACCAGCCATATTTTTATTGGAACAAAAATCCAAGAAGCTTATTGAAACCCCTGCATCCTCATCGGGTAAAAAAACCAAGAGTGAATATCAGAGGAAGCCTATTAATAATATTCAGATGCCTTCAATATCTTTTGATCCTACACCCAAAAATCTACAAGAAGTGATTCAACAAGACTTTCCTACAGTTTCCACAAATAGGAGAGGGGATAATCGATTTGATAAAGGACCCTTTCGAAAGAGTTCCCAGAGCACAAGAGGAAAACCTTATGTAAAATCCTTGACTACTTCAGACCCTATCCAAGTGTTCTCCTATCTTGAAAGACCTCACAAAAGACTTAAGGAAATGTCAGCAGACGAATTAGAGCCTCAAAGAAAGACAAAATCAAAACCTACCTCTCCTTATCAACCCCCTTGTTACTCCTACCTCACAGATGCCTACTTCAAATCCTAAGAATGATAGACACTCTACATATTTTAAGGGATCTATGCCTTCTTCCGAGATATCTGATCTTGCTCTAGCCATGGAGAAATTACAACAGTTGGAAGAGAGGAAGACTATGGACACACATCTTAACCATGATAATGCAGTCCTCCAAGCAAAGTTAAATTCCCTTCAACAATTGGTTGACGGGATGACCAAATACAACAGCAGCCTCAGAGCACAATTGAAGTAGCACAAGAGGCATAAGACAAAATCTTCACGGCAAGAAGGAGAAGCTTCTAAAGCTGATCCTCCTCAGCAAGCTTAGTCATGAGGGGAAATTCCTTTTTGTTTGCAGTGGGACCTCAAAAATCTTAGGTGTGGGGGTAATGTTGGGCCCATGATATGATTTATTTAAAGGCATTAATTAGATCCTTTTTGGTCGAATATGTATATGTGTTTTCCTATTTTGAAGAGTTTTTGAAGAGCTTTTGTGTCAAATCGCTATGATTCACACCAGGTATGCATAACTCTTGTTTTATGATGATTTTGAGTGTAATTCAATATGTTTTTATGTATCCAGGAAACTAATTCGCGTTTTGTGTGTCACAAGGAAAAATCGCAACTTGTTTTTGCATCCGACACTCCGTCTGGTACTCCATTCGGCACTCAATCCAGTACTCCATCCGACACTCCGTCTGGCATTCTGTCCTGCACAAAAACCATGGGAGATTTGGCGGTTATGGTATCGATGACCAGCAATGGGCAAATCAAAGACATGGGTTTTTCTTGTGCTCGTGGCCTCCAACTATTGAGCTTTTGACAAGTCGATTTGGGTTGTTAGGTTGGGCGATTATTGACTCACCTTATTTCTAAAAGCCACCGATAGTTAGGGCATATTAAATGTGATTTGTTGTTTTTAGAGAGGGTCGACCCTTCCAGTGGTCGACCTCTCATCTTGTAAAACTTATAAATACCACCTCAATGGTCAAATAATTGTTAAGAAGTAGACTGTTAGATAGAAAATGGACAATTCACCTCTATTTTGTTATTTTTCATATATTTTGCTAAAAACTGTGTAAGGAGTGCGTTTTCAATTTTAATGGATAATTCATGTTGTTGAGCTCGTGGTTCGCCTTTGAAGAGTAGCCACGACTTGCTAGGGGATCCACCAACATTCTGGGTGAATATCCAATTAGTTTGCTTATGAATTACATAGCATAGTTGTTATTTTATTCATTTCTTGTATATGCATTTTTATGCTTCTTTACTTTATAAATTTTTGTTCATAATTTAATTAGTTTAGTTCAATTTTGTAAGTGATCATGGAGGCTATTGTTAATATTCAATGATCTATTAGTTGATAGGAAATAAGCTTGCAAGCTTAGATACTAACCCTGTGTGTAAGTAGATGATAATTAAGTTTTCTTTATGCTGAAATAGATGATAAAAACATAGTTTAAAACAAAGTTTTTAATTCATGATTTCTTTGACAAGGCTTCGGTGGATGGATAGTTATTAGTCTTTAGTTTTCAATTCTAGTTTGTCTATCTAGTTGCTATTTAGCTTTGCTTATTTAAATTGTCATTTAATTTGCTCATTTGCTTTCTTGGCATGTGCTAAAATAGTATTTAAATTTATGTTTATGAGTATTTCCTCTTTTTGCAATTTGAATTATTAAATAGGATTAGTCTAGTTTATTTCATGCAATTTCCTTTTCTAGATTTAGGTTGCAATTTTAATTCATAGTTGATTATTGAGTTTAGTTTCCAGTTATGAATCTAAGTAGTATGAGTTTTCTTGAGTAGCATAGAATGCAATTGAATTTACTAGAATAGTGTTTTTATATTGTTGATGATTAGTGCATAAATCGATGAATCACATGGATATGCAGGATAGTTGATGTGCTTCTATAATGGATAAGTTCTCACCTGATTTCCTAATTCACACTTTTCACTTTTCTATCGAATTCAATATTGAGTTTATCGCTCTTCAGGGATGATTTTAAGGATGGAATTTTATTTTAAAATGTAGAAATCTTGGCGAATCTTACTAATCCTTTATATGCCAACTATAAATGATTGGCGATATTTTTGTAAAAACATTCAAATTTCTAAGGATTTTATATAGTTTTTATAAAATTTTGGCGATTTTTAAGGTAAAATAATTTTGTACTATAGAATTTGGGTGAATCATTTTTAAAATAGCGAATCTCGTTTTTGGAAAAAAAACATGGAAAATTAGCCCATGAGCGAAATTTAGCCCCTAAAATCATCCATGTCGCTCTTGAATTATTTTTCATTGTTAAGTGTCATCCTGATATCATATGACACCAGAGACATTCACATAACCATCAACATTATATTTGAGTTTTCTTGCTTTCATAGATTAGAATATAGTTTTCTTGCTTTCATAGATTAGAAGATATTTTCCTTTCTTTCATAGATTAGAGGATAGTTCCCTTGCCTTTTGTAGGATAAATAGTCTTTTCCTTTGGTAGATTAAATAATAGTTTTATTATCATAGATTAAAGATTAGTTGTTAATTACTTTTATTGTCATAGTGCTTTCAATTTCATAGATTAAGATTTCCTTTTGTAAATTAGAAATGGTTGTGAAATTCAAATTAAGAATAGAGTTCACTTTCCTCTTATCTTGATTAGTTGTTTATTGAATAATCTTGATTAGTTTACTTGCTGTAGAAATTATCATAGGTTATTTAGTTGTTTGCTTGCTTGTCTATTTTTCTTTGATATGGTAGTTGCTTGTCCATTTATTTGCTTTCATAGGATAGTTTCTTATTGAATTTGAGTAGGTTAATTAAAGTAGTTTGTTGTTGTTATTTCTTATTAGGTAGATAGTTTTCTTTTACTTATAGTTTTCTTTTACTTATTGTCATGATTCAGTTAGTTTTCTTTAAGTAGGGTTTCCAATTGCTTTCTTAGGACTATCCATCGATCCTTTGTTCAAAGGTTACCTAGGGTACATAGTTTGAGTTTCTTAGTAGGGTTTGGTTATTAATAGTCTTTGCTTGAATAGCTTAGCCCTTAGATATCCCCTTTCCTTAGTTAGACTATACTACCTCTAGCCTTTCCGCCTTGGCATATATATTGCTACATTTCTAAGTTTACTTACCCCGGGTTGAAAATTTAATTGAGGGTTTTTAGTCTGCTTTTTGTGCATATAGAACACCCATCACTGTGTGTTAGCTGAATTCTGTTGTTGACATCACCCATGTATGTTTGAAATAAGAGTTGGATTGAAGAAGTAGGTTGTCAGGGCTGTGAGAAAATCTCTCCAGGTGATAGAGTTTGTTGGGGAAGTGAGTTCTCCTGGAGGGAGTCCCATAGTAGCTACAATACTTTGAGACTTTCGGTCATGCTTGTTGTTGAATCCCAAGGAAAGGGAGGTGTAGTAGCCGATGGACTTGTGATAGTGAAGTTGTACACTTATGGGGTGGGACAGATGTGTGGGGAATGAGGGTCTATAGGCTGTGGGCGTAAGTGGCTCCTAGGAGAAAATCCTTCTTGTTGATCTGTGTGAATTTCCTGTTTTCCTTGCCAAGCCTAGGAATCCCTTACCTAGTGGAATTTAGTCTCATCTCAGAGGTGACCCACTACTGAGCGTGATGAGAAGCGTGGTCTAAGGCTGGGAGGTTCATGGAAGTTCTGCACGCAGTTGGTGGTTATCTATTAAAAGATAAGTACCAAATCTTTGTTCATTGTATGTTGTGTATTTGTATTTGTATTATAATTAATGAGTAATTGTTGTGTATATATGTTGTATGTATGTGTTAATGTTTCTTCTACATGAACACATGTATGAGTAGAGTATTGACATCTGTTTAATTGCATTGTGTGTGTGTGTGTGTGAATACCAAATGTTATCTTTATTTTCTTGTTAAGTTTTATATGTGAATATTTCTGTAAAGTTATTGGGTGGAATGGCCTGGCCTATTGGTTTAAGGTTGGGAGTGTCACCAGTTGGTATCAAAGAAGAAATATGTTCCACTGTGGTGTTTTCCAACCTATTGGGTGGATGGGAATGTTACAGTAACCCCCTCTGGGATAATAAGGATGCATCAATGAAGTTGTGGGTGGCCCCACCATCTACTAAATTTTTAATGTGTTGCCCCTGTATAAGGCCCTTGAGCTGAGAGTGTTGTACCTGGGTACTCCGGAAAGGGTTTTTATCGTCCCCCATTTCACCTCTCTGTGAGGTTTTTTCTCCTCCTTTGGTTGTACCTATGCATGTGTCTGATTTTTCTTCGGATGCCACTTTGGATCATGTGTAGGATCATCCACTGAGTCATTGTCTACCTGTGCCTCAATCTCCTCATCCTCCTCGTCACTGCCTGATTCCACCTCAATGTAGTGGATTTGTCCCTTTCCCATGCATCGATGCCATGGGACCCAAGGGTCTCTATAAGAGAAGAAAGTATTCTTCCTCATCAACTCCCTTCTGGTGTCATCATCCAACTTGGGCTTACCCTTCCAATCCCTCTTAGGATTCTTATGATCCTTGTCTCTATGTGGCACAAAGGGTTTGGTGAAGGTTTTGGGTTTTAGCACTGATTCCCCCATGTCTCTAGTGCTCAGAATGGCCTCTTATAGGGTGTGAGTCTTGAAATCCTTAACCCAACCCCTCAATGGCTTCATCAAGACCTTGGTTAACATCATCACCAATCTATGCTCTGAAATATCTGATATGACCACTGCCTTCCACTGGAACTCTATGATCAAGGCCTTGACTGACCCTGTCTATCTCAAATGTGTCAGATCCCTGAAATGGAGTTATGGATCCCTCCTATCAAAACTCCCCATCAACCTCTCAGTGAACTCCAAATATGAAGTAATGTGGTTGTGACCCAGGGTCACCATCCCATGATACCACCGCTCATGGGCCTCTGCATCCGAGTGTAAGGTGGCGAAGCTAATAACTTCTGAATCTATCATCAGGTTGATCTTGAAATATGTGTCAAGATTATGTACCCATGCCTAACCTGAACGTCGAGATGACTCGTCAAAAGTAGGGATATTCATCTTTCCCATTCTTAATGAAGTCCATGTTCTGAGTTTGTGCATTGCTCCTCTATGCCTCCCTGGTCCTGTTTCGATACCTGATCAAACAATAATCTAGCAAACTCATCTCTGCATGGAAATCTAGTCCCAATGCCAAATAATCTCTCATGTACTCCCCAAATGGGTCCTATGGAACCGCTTTCCCCTTTCCTGGTTGTCCTCCTGCCTGCCATGGTTGTCCCAATAGTTATCCCCTTTGAAAATGCAGATATAGAGGTCGTGGAATCCTCTTAGAGGATGTATAGGAACAGATAGGTGAAGGATTTCCACTCACTTCTCCCTGAGATCCACTGGAGCCTCTAACACCACCTCCCTGTTGTCCTCCTAAGCCACTCCCTCTTACTTCCGCATTGGCACCCATAGTGCTCACACTGTGTTGAATCATCTGTGTGTTGATGGCCATTTGTGCTATGGAATTCATCATATTTCGTTGTCCTCTAGCTCGGTCATTCAAGATGGCCTACGTACTATTATAATGTGTCTCGAGGCATTTCCCTTTTCCCTCTGGGGTCTCACACCTGTCACCCATAGTCTTCTCCATGTCTTCCCTTGTGTTGGAACTAATGTGATCCTTGTCCTCTATATCTATCTTTGTATCTGACTGAGTGTGGAAGGGGGTGTAGTCCCTCTTGTTCCTGTCTCTTCTATCTCTATTATGTCCCCTGTGGTACTGAATGTACTCGTCCCCAATATGACCTCGACCCTCTCGGTATTCTGCACCTGTTCCCGGAATCATGGGGTCATGAGAAATCACTTATTCACAGGATGGAAGGAAGAAGGCTTTGATACCACTGAAACATACATGATCCAATGGATCTGGACAGACTCTACTAAAACCGATGTCTCAGCTCTCAAAATTGATACGTTGGGGGTTTCTGGATGTGTTTTAGTTACTTTGTTCAACATGAATGGTGATTTTGCATGTGTGTGTCATATAAATAAGTTGTTTGAGCATAATATAGAATACATGTGAAATAAAAGACACAACTCAATAACATGTATTATGGAAAATAGCAGGAAATACAATGTGCATGTAGGAAATATAGGAACTAGTCATCAACTAGATCTCATAAGAGTTGATCGTCGCTGGAATACAATGAAAAACAACAAGAAATACATGTATACAAAAGATCATGAAGAATCAACAACATGCATGTACATATCTGTTGCATGCAATCTCAGATACTCACGACAATTGTTGCAAATGTCTGGAAAGTTCACCTTACTATATATACTCGTTTGATCTGCCTGGAAACTGTCCCAAATGATGCACCCTAACCTCATAGCTCCTCCTGGTGTCTGTCATATTGAAGATCTACCCTATGTTGATTTCATTGGACCTCGGATGGGACCCCTTAGGGGTTTGCACCCCTCTCCTAAATAACTGATGCACCCCAATGATTCTACTGTTGGAATCTGGCTATGTATGGCTCAAATTGAGCACCTTAGTATGCTCTATACTGGGTTGGGAGGGTTTCTTCGAATCTGACCTGGTGAGGTCTCTGGAACCCTCAATGTACCTCCCCAAGTGTTGCACACTTATTGGTTGCATGATGTGTACTAGGAGATTCCTCTGTCGAAATGTGATGGCTAATAACTCAAAAGAAGCACCATGGCTCCCTCTCAACTGGGTCAGAAGGAAATGACGAGATCTGCCCTGGTCTTGTACAATTACACAAAAATTTCTTTAACCCTTGCGTCCTCACTAGCTGAAATGCACAATCTATGAACTGAGTATACATAATACGTATCTGGCATGATGAAATACCTGAATGGTATCTCTAATAGGCTAGGGTGTGTCTTCCAACACTGAAACTGATCTGGGTGGTGGTTTCCTCTAGAAATCCATAAACCAACTAAGAGGTCGACTTCCTCCTCTGGAACCTGTTCTCAAATCAAAATCATAACATAATGAGGAATTAGGCCGAATTCCTCTTCTTATACCTCCCCGACCTAATTTGTCGTTGACGTCACTTAAGCTAGGTGCCTTTCCTCCTACGTCAAATGTGAATAATTAATTAAGTCCCCCCTTAACACCTTTTTCTTCTATTTCTCCATTGACTTTGGCTTAAGTGACTTTTCCTATGCTTTTTGGCTTAATTCATCATTTAGCCATTTATTCACCCTTATTTCTCCCTCTGTTCCCTATTTATTCTTGACTATAGTCTACGAGAACAGATAAACTACTAAGTCACTCCTTATTGAGGCTATTCTTGAGAACACGACATCACATTTTGAATTTAATTTCATATTTGTTTTATTAATCATTTCTTAAATAAGATGCCCCTAAATATAAAATGGTAAAAAATATATGTTTTCATAAGATATATTTGTTATTTTATGGATGTCCACATACCCATGAATACTAGGCCTACCATTTAAAGTGAATACTATGATATTAATATATATTTGTTATTATATGAATGTCCACATAGCCACATACCCATGAAGCAGAACATGACCCTTAAGGCCTAGCATTTAACGTGAATACTAGGATAGGATACTAATATGGAAGGTGCACCCTTATTATTTATAATTGAATTAGAACTAAATAAATGATTTAATTACTTAATGTACAACGTTGTCGAGTCACATTATCGCACCTTGAAGTTTTTTTTTTTTTTATAAATATATTGATTTGAGATAGATTTATGTATATTATTATTTTGTTTTTATAGGATGTAATATGAATGTCACAATGAAGTTTATTTTGTTTTTATAAATATATTGATTTGAGATATATTTATGTATATTGTTATTTTGTTTTTATTGGGTATAATATGAATGTCATGTGGAATCCATAATAAACAATTAAAGCATGGGACAATTTTGCAAAATAGGGTAGGGTTGTGCTATTTTGTTTGCCCTATTTATTTTGTATGGTTCTTAATATATATTTATATTAAATATAAAAATTTTAATTTTGATTATGATGTTTACCTCATAAAATATCAATTCATTTAAGTTTGGTTTTGGTGGTTTGTACCATATATATATATAGGAAACTTGTTATAATATATATAAACTTGTTATAATATCATAAATCATATAAAATTGGTTTTGGTGATATTAAAATACTATAAATAATATAAAATAGTTAACTTGTTATAATACATATAACCATAAATCATATAAAATTGGTTTTGGTGATGTTAAAATACCATAAACAATATAAAATTA
>SNQJ01S0019014.1:113317-151071 GCA_010110895.2 Picea sitchensis | reverse complement strand
TACAGAGTGTCCTCAAATGATTCTTTTTCTCAATCAAATCTTGATGTAATGCTAAAACTTTTAAATGCCTTCTAATATGCACAATCAATCATGAAGATGCCTTTTATTGTTTGCATATGAATGATGATCAATTAAACACAATGATCGTCTCGCTAATTATCTTTTTGTATGAATGAAAATAAAACTAGCACAAGCAAAAGTCATACAAACAATACACCCTTTCGTTGCAATCAAAACGAAAATCGAAAGAAAAGAAACAATCAAAGAGAAAAACAAGCTTCACACCCAAAAGAAAAAGTTGAAGAACAATGACCTTGACTAAAATCAAGATGATGACGTCTGTAGGCCTTCGATGACCTTCACCAGGGTTTTTACTCAGTTAAACAGAGAGAAAGACAATGCATGAGTCTTGGACTCTCAATCAAGAGAAAAACTCAATAACAATAGTGAAGAAGGCTATGAAATCCAACTAGTAAGATGTTTATTCTTCAAGAAAAAGACATATGTCAAGGCTAAAAGAGAAGAAACATTGGCTCACAAGGTCACTTAGCAGAGGAGACACAGAGGCAAAACCCAGAGAAAGCAATTCTGGTAGGTTTTTTGGGCCAAAGAGGGCTGGCGCTCTGTTGCCAAAGGCAAGGAGCGTTATAGCGCTCTGTGAAAGGCTATGGGGGAGTGTTGGTGCTCTGTTAACACTGGGACAGGGGCGCCAGGTTCAAAAATTCCCAGAAATGTCAAAAAATAAAAAAATTGCAATTCAATTTCAACAATTATGCTGAGTATGATGGGGTAAGGAGCCAATCATCTCATGAAACCAATCAAAAGAGGAGTGAACCAGGTCTGAAACAATCAAGGGATAGAATTAGGTCAATGAGGAGAAATCAAAACAAGAAGTTTCGATTCGAGGCTATCTCCCCAGTATGGTCGCCAGTTTCTGTTGTAGGAAAATCTCCCTGCGGACAGGTGGATTGCCTCTAAGATATTGACCCTAACTCTAGACATAAAATGCTTAACGTGGACACTGACTTCCCTTCAAATCTATATAAACTAATACATGAGAAGGAAGGATGACATAAGTACCTTTTTATCGACATTTGTCCCTGCACGCTTCGAGTTGCGCTCCAATCCTTTGCTCCTCGCTGAGTTTTGCAGACAAACTAGATACAACCACTTCCTACTCTATTGATATTAGCTTGAAAACAGATCTATCAATTAATGATAAGTTCATGTGACATTAGACACAAAATAGAAAGAAACAGGCCAAGCTTGTCATATTGATGAGAATAATGACAACATTACTTACAATTGTAGATGCGAATGCAACAGCTTCGTCAAGTCCTCTTCGTCTAACCCTTGCCTGAAAGCTCCACAACCTGGACAACAACAACTTCATTGATCACTCTCGTTTGGATGACTGTGTGTTTCCTCCAAGATCATAAGTTTCATACCAACAGTTCTTCCCCAATCAGCTATGTTCCAGCACCACTTATGAGATCATAAGTTTGGTGTGATTCTCTCTTTCCCAATCCCCTTTCACCATTATAAATCTTGCTTATATAGCCTTGGAGAGGCTTTAACCACTTGAGATATCCTTGGGGAAGTTGAGGATTTGCCTCCTTCAGTTGAGGATCTACCCTAAGATCATGGCTGGACTAGGGATTCGAATCCAACTGCCTTCCAAGAATGAAAAGATGCTTCCCCCATTCATCTCAACAGCTTAACAACTGCCCAAAATAGGTAGTGCTCCCTCAAAATGGCCATCAGAGCGTTGTAGCGCTCCCCAGTAGGCTTTAAGGGGGCGACAATGCTTCAAAATCTATAGCGCTCCCTCAAAAGGGCCAGGGGAGATTTATAATGCTCCCTGACAGTGTAAGGGGGAGCGTCGGCGCTCCGAGATAGTGTAAGGAGGAGCGCTCCCCTCCAAAAACTCATTTTTTGAGGTGCTTTCAGATGGCAAAAGGTTTGCAAGCCTGCTGACTCATTTCTCCTCTTCCAAATAAAATGTTTGAGGTGTTTCAAGTGTCTTTCTCATGTCATTATAGGCATGACATAGGCATCATGGCAACATGCTTTCTTTGACACTTTACGACACTTGTGAGAAACATGCGACACTTGCGACCTTGTGAGCAAAATGCGACACTTGTGACACTTGTAATGACAACACTTGCGACACTATCAAAGTGAGTAATTTTGACGTGTAACACTTGGATCTGAAGAAAGAATCTCAGCATCGTGAAGTGACTATGTCGAGAGAAGATAAGAATCAGAATGGAAAAAGGATGACCGAGATGAAGCTTACTGGGAAGAAGGCTAGGAAGCTAAGTAAGAAGAGAGACAATATCGAAAAGTTACAGAAGATTCCATAGGAAACTTCGCAGAAGGAAAAATCACAGGAATTGAGCTTCGTCGGGATATCAGAACAACGACATATGACACTTCATTGTGGCGAAGAAATATGGTCATTGGACCGATATACTCGTTTGAATTCCACCTCGAACGGAACGAAAAGCATTAAAGGATAACCACCAGACTGTTGGACCATACCATAATGGATGGATAAACGTTCATGGAAGCTTCATACCCGTTGCAAGCATACTGTTGACAAATTTCCTATTTATCTCATCGCGTTGTGCCCGAAGAACACTTTTTCCAACTGAAAATTTGAAGCCCGCAGAACTAGTGATTGTCTACAGTGATCATTGCAAGTAGATTGTTCATCCTAGTGCAGTATTTTGAGATCATCGTGACCCCGATTATCTTTCCTGAGTGCATATGTCCGATGAGCTCACCGCACTTGAGGAATCCATCACAGAGGTCCTTCTCAATTTAATGACTGAGAGAGTCATGTCAGAAAGAAGAATGTCCAACGGAGTCCAAGCATCATCAACGAGAGGAGTGCAAGCCTCCCCGTTGACTTCTCGAGCAAGAACATCTCGAGCCGATGAAGAGAGAAGAACTAATAATAAGGACGACATAGCCAACGCGAAGTTAGTGCCATCCATCCTACCAACTTACATACCCCCTCTGAGTGATGATAATAACAGGGATAGTGTCCCTAGAGACTTTGAATACACCCTAGTCATTGCATATCTACTGAAAGGAGTACGCACCTACCGCGCAGATCAAGACAAGGTTACAACGTTGAAGTTTTGTGACTTCAACCTGGGGGACCATAAAGTTTACACCATGCTCGCCCTGTATAATTACTTGACGATATCTAAGGGCAAGAATTCAAATCTCATCCCTCAGCAATTGATGATGAGCCTCGTGCAGTCTACTTTGTTCAACGTTATGAAAATAACGCACTTCGACAGACACCAGGAGGTGAATGCTTGTATAAAATTGTTGCTATCAAGTTACCACGAAGGATACTTGTGGTTAGATCGTCGCATAACTGTTGATCCAGTGTTGATCAATAGGATCACCGGGCTTAGCATGAAGGGCCCTGATCCCCATGAGTACTATCCTAGAAATATCGCAGACCACACTCTTGCGCAGAAGATCAAAGAATCCTATGGTGATGTTGAGAAAGGTGCGAGAGGCTACAAGGTAGCTTCTATTGAAAGTGTTGCAGTGTGCCTCACATGCCAACTAATTGCAGGGAAGTTGGTATGCAATAATTGACCAACACAAGTATTTGGTTTTGTAGTTGACCTCACAGGAAAGTGCGCAGAGGGACTATAGATGAACTGGGCAACGTACCTAGTGAATCAACTGGAGATTGACTGCAGAGAAGCCCAGGATCAGGGGCATGAATTCCATTTTAGCTGGCTCCTGATACAGATCACTTTTGTTGCATGGGAGCTACCAGAAGGCGCAAACTTCCCAGACCTTGACCCATTTGAGCCACTAGCTGCGAATTTCAGTACATTATGGTACTCGAACGACATGAGAAAGCAATGGAAATCGAATGTCATTTTCCACGCGTACTATAACTAATTGAAAGAATCCATAAGGAGTGAACCTCGCATAACCCCAAACACTTTATAGAGATTCTGACCTCTCATAAAGTTCAGCGCGGACCGCCACTTTATATACCTAACCCCACGTGTTGATGAGAACCAGGAACCGATTCAGTCCTATTATAAGCTGACAGAATAAGACCTGGAAGAGATCACCAAGGAATGGTCGGTGGACCTCCTTGTTTCAGAAGACCCCATAGAAATGTCCGACATCAACAACCCCAGAACTGTGCAGGATACACCTAGGCCCAATAAGACAAAGAAAGCAAAGACGATGAAGAAGACTAAAGAATTTCAGGATGTTGACAGCCTATCTGTAAGGACGACTTCCATTACACCAGATGAAGAAGGTACAGAAACTGAACAATAGAAAGTCAAAGTACCACCACCTAGGGACAAAGAAGACTCATCAAAGAAAAGGATGGTCTCACCTCTGAAATTTTCCTCCAGAAAGAAACCAAGAACCCCTGTAACCAAGATGCGAACTTCCCTCACATTGGATAACTTTGATTTCATTGTTGCAACGGTCAATGATGCTTAAAAGGAAATCATAGAGAAGCAGGAGGCAAAGTAGGAACAAATGTATAGCCAAATTGAGATTGTGCTCCAAGGAGTACAACAAGCACTCGAGTCTCGCCGAGAAATCTCTACTACACCTCTGCCAGAAGGAACAATAGAAGTAGGAGATGAATCATTTTATCTCTGCAAGATTGTTCATACAGTCGAAGTACGCCTTCAACATGCTCAGGAAGAAAAAGCGCAGGCCACCTAGGCCCTAAATAAAGCACAGGAGGAAATTATTGAACAATGCCAAGACGCGCAACAAGAGAAGAATGCTCTCCAAGAAAAATTTGAAGAAGACAGAGCGAAGATCCAAAAAGAGAAAGAGCATTTGCTCGCAAAGCTGATAGGAATTGAAGAATTAGTCAACAAAGCATTTCTCTCTGTGACCAGCTTATACAGAAGGCCGAAGAGCCCATAGAGCACCAAGTGATGAAGCTGGTTGAAGTTATTCAGCAACTTCAACAAAGGGTCATGGAATTAGAGCTTCAGACCATACCACAGACTCCACAAGAAGTGCGCGACCAATGAGAATTGAATGCTCAGAGTGCAGTCGAGAGGATTAAAACACTTGCTGCAGAATGTAAACAACTAAGTAGCAAAAGCGCGTAGATATATGAACAACTATCTGAACACCCAGAGTTGAATAAACTGGAGTCCCAACTCCAGGAAGCAAAGTATCATGCAGATACAGTACAGGTGAATCTCAAGCTCCTTTCACCCATCAAGAGGATTAAGAGATCCTAGGAACAACACACTTCCCAACAACTCGTTCTTACCACGCAAAACAAAGTGATGGAAGTCACCGAGAAACTCTAGCCGAGCCAGGTGGCAGCCTACCTACAGTTTGAAGAAATTGAAGGCCAAGGAACACTACTAGAACAAGTAGTTGTTATAGTCGAGCAACAACTGGAAGGACCTATCAGCGAAGTGGTTGTTCAGGAATTCACCGAGCAAGAAGCAGTAGCACAAAGACAAGTCGAAGCAGCTCGAGCCAAGCTCGAGACCTTTGAGTCAAAGTTACCCAGACCTGAGTGACTCGGGATGAGTCATAAGTGAGTGTTGGGGGCCCATTGGCCCTAACCAAGTTTTGAGGAACACTTGGTCATATTTGACCCTTTTTGGGACTTCGACAGCTTGTCAAATATGGAGCGCAACACGAAGCGAAAATCGTGGAAGCTAGACCCCTTTTTGGGTCCTTTTTGGGTTTTTGGGGATAATGTAATGGGAAAGGGATGTCGGCCTGTGGGTTTACCCACTCTTAGGTCCACTGTTGTATGTATAAATAGATGTATAGGCGAAGTAAGTGAGGAGAGGGGGGGGAGAAGAGTAGTAGAGTGGGATCTATGTGATCGAAGAGTTGCAAGTTGTGCTAAGTGTTGGTAATGATTGTAAATGCTTTGTGCATACTGTAAGAGACTAAGTGCGGGATATTGTAGAAGGCTCTATGCTTTTAGTGCAAGGAAGAAGGATATAGTGAGATATGCATATATTCTGTCCTATGTGAAGAGGGATTTGGATGGCTCTGTGTTGTAACCTGATTAAATGAAGCTAATAAAGAAGAAGACTTTGTGGATGTAGCCCCAGGGTGGGGGTGAACCACAGTAAATTTGTGTGTTGTGCTCTATGACTCGACCTGATGTGTTTTCCTCTTCCTTTTATAAGTGCTTTGATGTGTTTAGATAGATCTATTTATGATTTTTGCTTCTGATATATGAATGAATATTGGATCTGGTATGTAATATGCTTAGTGCTTGATCTACCGAATCTAATCTATCTTGTTGTGGCTAAGTGTTGAATTGTCTTAGATCTAAGTACATACTGCGGAGTAGGCATTTTTTCCTGTGTGTGTTCATTTTGTAAGCCTGTAGACATTTTATGATTAGAATTTATGCCAGTAGAGATTCATGAGATTTTCTTATCAGTCTTTGTGTTCTTTGTTATCATTCTATCTTGTCTTCTTTCTTGAATAATATTTATAGATTTTCAAGATCAAAAGCTGCCTTTGGTTAATGAATTCATGAGTTGCAAAGTATTTGTGGTAATTGATTGTTAATCATAGTTTATTGTTCAAGCACTCTTCAATACATATTACAGAAAGTATCTCTGTTATGTGGTTATTCTTCTCTTTGTTTACCTTATATTCTTCTATCCATCTTTGCATAAGCCTTTTGTCTAGTAGGCAGCTTGATTGCCTTTGATCTGTAGTATGTTATGACTCCATGCCCAATGGAATGTATTTGCAGCAGTCTGATTCTCTCCTTTTTACTCTTCTCTTCTTGATCCACCTAAGAAAACTATTTTAATCCATTTACATTTCTATGTTACCAAGCTTACTCTCATTTGCAATCTGGGAGTGACTCTTGGATTGATAACATAATTGGCATCGTTGTCGAGGATGGAGATGAATGATAAATATTCCCTGGGAGAACGACATTGATCAGATCCAACTTTTGATGGTGAACAAGGGTTGGTCACATAATCAGGACTACATCATTCACCTGGCAACTCCACTCGAATCCACTCCATGAAGGAAGATCATGTTGGCAACTTCACTGATACGAGACAATTGTAGCCATGGAAGCTATCTTGGCTTGGAGGTTTGCACCTTTCAATTTTTCATCTATTCTTGGTTTTCCTAATCATGTGCCTTCCTTCTTAGAATGCTCATATTTTCTACCTTTATTTCATGGAGATGAAGGGGATAACCCTGCCCAACATCTCATAGATTTTCATCAGTGCATAGATCGGTTGAATTTCTATCATGAAGATGCTCTCATGAAGGTGTTCTTATACTCATTACATGGTGATGCTCGAAGGTGGTGGTATCATTCACTCCCTGTTTCCAGCATATCTTCACTGCAGGAATTTCATGCAGCTTTCAATAAGCATTTCAGTAGGTACTACTCTTCTGACAAACTTCTTGAAGGGTGTTGTGAAAAATACAAGCTTTATATTTAGCAGGAAGTAGAGTCTTATTCATGTGATGAGCTTAGTAATGATTCGATTGAAAGTGAAAGTGAAGATGAAACTGAGTTTTCTAATGAAGATGTGCATGAAAATTTTTCTCCTTCTAATTCCTGAGAAGAGGACTTTCATGGCATGATTGATGGATGTACTAATGATTGCATGGATTCAGATCCATTAAATTCTGTAGCTTATGCATCTGATCTCGCTGATTTACAAGAAGAAACTATTGTAGAAAATGATCTTTCTCCTTTCTTGCAAGAGGTTTCCCATCCTTTGTTAGTACCTGAAATTGAAGAACAAGATCAGGAGATTGATCATCTTTTTATTCAAGAAAAGGGCATGCTTGATTCACCTATTTTTGATGAATATTCTGATGAAGAAGAGAATATCTCTTTTGTTGATGTGAAGAGCAGCCCACCAGTTTATGACAGCTATGAATCAGATGTTGATGAAAAACAACTGTGTATAGAAATCATCCATCCGGAAACTCCCACAGCAGAAATTCAACAATCACCTTCTCAAATCAGTGATCTCACATGTATTGTGTTGGAACCTAGATCTGCAGAAGACACCAAACAGTCTATCATAAACAGTGAAGCTAGCATACAGTCTTATTCAGGTTTGCAAGCATCTGAAGGTGGCAGCCATGATCAACAAGAGGATATGTAGAGACTTTTGGATCTTCAATTGAAACAAAAACAAGAGGTATTTGTTTTCAGTCTTATAGATCCATTTGCTAATTATCTCGAGTCTCTAAGTAGCTTGGATGTCAGAGCACTTTTGTCAATTGAAGGATGGATGTCCTGCTCTTTTGAAATGCATTTATGTATTCTTTGGTTTCCTACATTGATCATTTCCGGATCAAGATGCTTACCAATTAGTCAGATGCTTGTATGGATTCATTGGAAGCATGATTTTACCTAATCTGAAGTAGCACACTTGATTAGAGTAGAAGTAGGAAGAAATAAGCTCATTTTTTAGCATTTCCTTTTTGTCAGTTTTCAGCATACAGTCATATCAGTTTCAAATAAGAAACATAGGTGCTTTCGAGTATAGTGGTTTTTTAGGACAGAGTTAAAGATGGAAAAGGCATAGGTATACAAGTTATTGGTAGCTCACGGGGAGCATGAAATCCCCCATGGAGCCTATGTTAGCACAAGAATTATCATCTAGAAGAGGCCTAACTATCAGAGTTTTGGATTTTTGCTACTGTGTTAACTCCCTCAGTGGTAAAGTGCACAACCTACTATACTGCCAAGACACCTAAACACAATGGGTTCGACATTATAAAAGACCACCAACTACTCTTCACATGTTCAATATTGATAATTGAAGGCGTTTCTTTTTGACATTGCTACCTAAACCTGCAACACAGTCGTGGCACTACCTAATATTTCTGGCAGAAAATGAATTATGCAGAATTATTTTACCAGTTTTTAGTCACTAACTTGAAACTTGTATTCTGAGCAATTGAAAATGTATTTTTGAAAACTGGAGGAGGTTTTTGTTCATAACATTCCAAATAACAAAAAATATCTCAGTTTTGCAAAATGTGTTTTGGTTTGAGATATATTGGATATATAAGTAGGAACTGTGTACTCTGCATAGTGGCGTTGCGTACTAATTTCTTGTAGCAGTCACGGTTTTGATATTCGCCTTGTTGGGAGGTTTCCACATGTCAAGGAGAGTTCGAATGACTTCTCAAGGATCATTTATATGTCAAGGGACACATGCACCTAATATTTAGCTCCAGCAAAGCCCTCATGCAGTGAGGTGGATACATTTCATTAATGACTTCCAACAAATTCCTAAAAATTAGCAGTTTGTTGGATTTATGATCCAAGTGGATATTGTTGGCCACCCACCTATTCCACTTGGACCCCCATCATTGCTTCTTTCGGTTTTTCAGTTTCTGCACAGTTTACTATTTTTAGCAGTTTTTCGGGTCCTAAACTTCCAGAGTCGTTTTGAGGTCTTAAACGACGTTTTTTGGGAAAATGGGGAGCAGCATGGATCATAGATTGATGTTGCTCACCCAAAATTTGTATTCCTCGGATAGATCTTTCTAACGAGGTATCGAACGTGTCAAACGGAGATCGTATGCCAAAGTTACGTCCCCGGGAAGTTGATGTACCAACTTACCCAAACCGGGCCCATAGTCTTGGTGTTTCATCTCCTACGGTTAGGTCTTTGGAGGTTTAGGGTTTTCCATTGTTTCTCAATAATAATAGGCCTTCGAGACTCATTGTAACATAATTCAGAGGCCAGTAGCCGCCACATCTCTTCTTAGAGATAAGCTACCAGCGCCCTAGCTAGTTTATTTCCATTCTGTTTGTAAGCATATTTCAGTCATTTGTTATTAATGAAATGAAGTCTTATTTCCGCATCTCTGTGTCTATGTGTATTTATGTATTTCATTGTGTTCCTACATAAATCCGGATCAATTTATGTCTCTTTGATTGTTTCCACCTATCTCCAAGGCTTAGAATCCAATGGAGGAGATGGGATTTGATGTCCTTAGTTCATTTGGATGTTATTGTCTATTTAAAGAAGGAAATATCTCTTGTAGAAGTGTTGGGGGATGAGCCAAGAGAGGCTAGAGAGAGTAGGAGTAGGCAGTTTTTTCTGTATGTGTTCATTTTGTAAGCTTGTGGGAATTTTATGATTATCATTTCTACCATTAGAGATTCATGAGAGTTTCTTATCAGACTTTGTTCTCTTTTTTATCATTATATCTTGTCTTCTTTATTGAATAATATTTACATATTTTGAAGATCAAAAGCTGCCTTTGGTTAATGAATTCATGAGATGCAAAGGATTTGTGGTAATTGCTTGTTAATCATAGTTTATTGTTCAAGCACTCTTCAATCTATATTACAGAAAGGATCTATGTTATGTGGTTATTCTTCTCTTTGTTTACCTTCTATTCTTCTATCCATCTTTGCATAAGCCTTTTTTCGGGTAGGCAACTTGATTTCCTTTGATATGTAGGATGTTATGACTCCATGCCCAATGGAATGTATTTGCAGTAGTCTGATGCCCTCCTTTTTACTCTTCTCTTGTTGATCCACCTAAGCAAACTATTTTAATCCATTTACATTTCTATGTTACCAAGCTTACTCTCATTTGCAGTCTAGGAGTGACTCTTGGATTGATAACAAGATGTAAAGAAGAGGGCCATGACAAATAACAGTGTCCTTTATTTAATGAATATTTGGCCTCTGGAGCCCCTAACCCTTTGAAGCAGGCTACTTTACCATGGTGTGAGGCATGTAGAAATAGACATCGCCTTGGTGAATTTTATTATATGCAGAAATATGTCCAGACACCCACCAATATTTATTGCACATTCTGTAAATCTGTGGGGCATGATGAGAAGGACTGTAGGGCTTATGACCTCATGCATGAAAGGTCAAGGGATGCATATCAAATTCAAGGAGAATTACAGTCAGAAGAAAATGTTGCGCAGTTCAGTTCCCTGGGAAGAGGAAACTTCAACCCTCGTGGTGGGTCAGAGGAAGAGGACGAGGAGGAGGCATGGGTCAAGGTCTAGGCCATATTATTTTCTATAATTGCACCCAACCGGGTCATTTGGCAAGGGATTGTCAAAACCCTTGTACTACTTGTAGCTACTGTAATTCATTTGACCATGTCATTGAATACTGTCCAGTATTGTTAGCTAAAGTTCAGGAAAGACGAGGTGGAAACCATCAAGTCCAACTAATAACAGTCGAACCTCGCGATGCGGATCCTAGAGTCGTTGTTATTACTAGAGGAGGCATTGTCATAGGAGAAGATAGGGTGACTCCAGGAAATACTATAGATAGATTAGGGATCAGAAAAGCTTCAGAGAAGACACCATTGTTTGATCCTAGGAAAGAAAATCATACTTTTGAAGAAGCAAGAAGAAAATTTGTAGGAGATCAGGCTTCTTCATCTCGATCAAAACTAGAAGTAAGGGAATGTGAAATGCCTCCATCATTTGATCAGTCTACCCTACCTACACAAGGAAAATAGGTAAACAAGCTTGTGGACTTAATGTATACATGTATTAATTTGATTAAGGATGAAAGAGTTGTGCAGAAAAAAACACACCTGATAAGACAGTATGAAATTGGGAGAATAGATCCTCTGCTGAGTAGAAATATGAATCAAGTATCTAGAAAAAGGAGCACAAGCAAGGAACTGCACCTTAGTGCTCCGATTGGAGACTACGACATAGACTATATGGTCATAGACCTGGGATCAGAAGTAAATGTTATGACGAAGTAGACTTGGCTATTGATGGGAAAACCTAAGTTGATTTACTCTCTTATTAGGCTCAATATGGATAATCAACAAGCGGTGAGCCCCTTTGGAAGACTAGAGCATGTCCATGTGGACATCGATGAAGTGAAGACATTTGCAGAATTCAAAGTGATCGAGATTGGTGATGATAGCTACCCCTATCCTGCGTTGTTGGGTATTGATTAGGCTTTCAACAATCTGACTTTTGTTGACCTAAAAAAGAGAAGAATGAGATTTGAAGGTGATGACCTTAGGGTCATTGCACCTCTTGACCCTGATGAAGGTCACAGATACACATAACCTATAAGAGAAGAAGACCGTGCCTATGAACTAGAGAACATATATAAACTGACAGAAGGACAACAAGATTGCATTAATCCTACAATAGATGAAAATCTAAGTTGGTGAAGTGAAAGTGCATGCTCATAAGATTCAGAAGAAGCATTAGAAAATTGAAAGAACATAATGTATGAAGTCTCTACGCGGAGGTGTGCTAGATTGACTAAGGCAGTTCACTAGATTGGCACAAAAGTTAGTAATCTTCCTACAATTGATGGCTTGAATAATTTAGAGACATTTATATTTGAATTTGAGGGAATTGTACTAGTACAACAGAGGTTGTTGGCACTAGATGAATCCTTGAAAGAAACGCCAACCAGATGGTGGTAAACACACAAGAATAACATCGCGGAGTGGGTACAATGTTGCACCTTGTTGACAATGTGATTTTTAGACCAAGTTGAAGGTTGTGAAGTTTGATACACAAGTCAGAGTTATCCTAATAACCATGTGTGAATTTGTGAGGAAGCCTGGAGCAGTATTCCTAAAGAACAATAGGTACATAAGTTCACTAACACTTTAGATACTATGTCTATCAACTAGTATCTTCAAGTAGAACTGCGCTTCATCACTACAGATTGGTATGGTATGACCCAAAACTTTATAGCTACGTTCCTATTTGAAATTCAGTACCCCACAGTAGATCAAGATTTACAAATTGTAAGACAAATGGGTTTTTAGGAGGCACCTAACCCCTCTCTTGAACAAGAAGAATATGAGTGGACTGCCCCTCTTCAACAGTTACAGGGTTGTTATAATATTAATGTTGATGAGGATGATGACCCGAGGAATGTGAATATTTCAGAAACTGAAGGACAAAGAGAGATAGAAGAGCCAGGGATTGAATTACCTTTTGTTGGGAAGCCTATAAAACTTAAGAAGGTTAACATTGGAATAGAGAAAGCACCTAAGTTGGAAAATGTTGGAGACTATTGGGATGATGCTACTACTAGTAAGATTACAAAACTATTGCATGAGTATCAGGATTTGTTTCCAACCAAGTTCACAAACATGAAGGGAATTAAAGGGCCCATGGGAGAAATGAAGATTCCTTTGAAAATAGATGCAAGGCATGTCAAGCAGAGGCCTTACAGACTGAATCCCAAGTACAAGCAGAAATTTAATATTGAATTAGATAGAATGTTGGAAGCAGGAATCATAGAACCAGTTGAAGAATCTGAATGGATCATCCCTATGGTGGTCCAAGATAAGAAGTCAGGAGAAATCAGAATCTGTGTAGATCTAAGGAAATTGAATGATCCATGTTTACATAATCCATTTCCTACATCTTTTACTTATGAGGTTCTAGATAATGTAGGAGGACATGAAGTTTATTCATTCACACATGGATTTTCAGGCTATCACCAGATCAAAATTGCTAACGAGGACAGACATAAGACCACATTTGCAACATAATGGGGTTATTTTCAATACATTGTGATGCCTTTTAGTTTGAAGAATGCACCAACCATCTTTTCTAGGGTGGTGGTTGAAGCATTTAAGGATTTTTCACACAAGTGTTTGGAGGCATACTTTGATGATTGGACCGTTTTTAGCCTACTGAAAGATCATATTGAATGTTTAAGATTAATGTTAGATAAGTGTAGGCAATTTCAGATTTCCCTGAACTTGAAAAAGTGTATTTTATTTTCACGTTTTGGGGTTTTTTTAGGACACATTGTGTGTAAACAGGGGTTGTTGGTAGATCCTTCCAAGATCGCTACCATTGTTGATCTACCTCCTCCTACTTCAGTTAGACAGTTGTGCATTGCATTGGGACACACTGGATACTACAAAAAGTTCATTAAGGGTTACGCACAGATAACAACACCTATGGAGAAGCTATTAAATAAATATAGTAAGTTTCAATGGACAAAGGAATTCCAACAGAGCTTTGACACGCTAAACAGAAAATGGTCATTGCACCTATTTTGGTTTTTCCATATTGGAGTAAGGAATTCCAAGTTCATGTCGATGCTTCATCCACTACATTAGGATCGGTTTTAGCAAAACTAGGTGCATGAGATATTGACCACCCTATAGCATTTTCTAGCAAGAAGCTTTCTACATTTGAAATGAATTATACTACCACTGAAAGGGAAGGCCTAGCTATGGTATATGCACTACAAAAGTTTAGACACTACTTGTTGGGAGGACATTTTAAGATGTTTATTGATCATTCTGCATTGAAGTACTTAGTCAACAAGCCAGTGTTGGGGGGAACAATATGCAGGTGGCTACTATTATTCTAGGAGTATGACTTTGAGATCGTGGTCAAGCGAGGGAGAATGAATAAGGGACCTGGCCACTTATCCAGGTTAGAACATGGAGAGGAACCTACCAGTTTGGATGATACACTACCATATGCACAATTGTTGGCCATCACGAAATTTGATGATCACTTCACCGAGATGTTCTAGTTCCTGTCCACGGGAATGACACCTCGTGAATATACAATTATTTAGAAGAAACAATTGGTAGTATGTGCTGCAGATTTTCAACTTATAGCTGGACAGTTATATAAGATGGGGCCATATGAGATCTTGATAAGATGTGTTATGGAGGTAGAAATAACGTTGATTATTGTAGAAGCACATGAAGGAATCGCAAGAGGAAATTATGTAGGGAAACAAACAACGCAAAAGGTTCTCAGAGCTAGCCTCTGGTGGCTCACTTTACAAAAGGATGCTAAGGAATACTACAACGCCTGTGATGTATGCCAAAGAGTAGGGAATCCTTCCATAAGGGATGATATGCATTTAACACCTCAATTAACATTATGATCATTTGATAAATGGGTTATTGACTTTGTGGGACCAATCAACCCACCAGGAAAGCACACAAGATCTCGATACATTATCACTGCTATAGAGTATTTGACCAGATGGGAAGAAGCAAGAGTAGTAAAGGACTGTAGTGCAACTACAGCTACGCGATTCATCTTTTATGATATCATAACCAGATTTGGATGCCCGAAGATCCTTGTGAGTGATCAAGGTACACACTTCATTACAAAACTATTGAATCCTTGACTCGGGAGTTCAAAGTTCACCATCAGAAAAGCACGCCATATCACCCACAAGTGAATGGTACAGTCGAAGATTTCAATAAGATCTTGAAGACAATGCTGACTAAGATTTGCAGTGTTAACAAATATTATTGGGATTTAAGAATTCCAGTAGTGTTATGGGCTTATTGAACTACTTGCAAAAAGTTGACAACACAAACTCCCTTTAAGTTAGTTTCTAGCCAGGAAGCAGTAGTACCTATGGAATATTTGGTTCCTAGTTTAAGAATTGCAACATTTACATGTATGGATGACACAGGCATTATTCAAGACAAGATCACGCAGTTAATGGAACTATAGGAAGACAGGTTCGTTGCGGGATTTCATCAGATTGTACAAAAATAACGCAAAAATGATTACCATGACAGAGACATCAAGAATAAAGAATTTAAACAAGGAGAGTTGGTACTTTTATATGACAACAAGTTCATGAAGCATCTAGAAAATTTCAGGATGCATTGGCTTGGGCATTTTGAGGTTGTCTATGTTACAGAAGGTGGAGCTGTGCAGCTGAAGACTCTTAATGGAGAATGGAAGGATGATTTAGTGAATGGGAGCTAGTTGAAGCTGTATTATGAAAACCAGATGCCTCACAGCTCTCAGAAAAAACAAAGGAACAATGGTATAGGTACCAAGTGCAGTTGAAATTGGGTATTGTTATCCCCACTTTTTAGGGATAGCTAGTATATCATGTATCAAGGCCCACAAGTCCTAGACATGGAGTATCAAGAGTAGGATAGACTTGAGAATGGCCCTGGAGGGCCCACCTTTTCTTCTTCTTCTATCATATTTATTTTTTCAGCAACAACAACATCCATCACCATCGGCATGGTTCTGTATCCAAAAGGGTTCTTCCTCCATGAGGTAATTGGTCTAGGTATCATGGTATATGTCACTTTTGATAATTAAAACTTTAAATATATGCATCTGGTTCCTTTTATTTCTAACAACTACTTGGATCTTACATTTTCCCACTTGACCATGTTTGGGGGGATTGACAGGGTGCCCTAGCAAGCCTTTGTCCATAAGTTTTGGTTTTCCACTGGGGGTAATTCTGAAAATCCATCGTCCGCTCCCATCATAGCACCACTATTTAATCTTATTTTCATCTCACTTGTCCCACTCCCCTAGTCCGGGCATTGGGTTGACCTATTTTTAGGATTTCACCTTATCTTGTGGGAAGAAGGGGCTAAAGGCCCAGAAGGTAAAAGTAAGCTGGTAAAAGATAAAATCCTAAGAATAAAACCTCGAGATACTTCGCCCAGGGATCCCCAAGAAAGAAATAAAAGGCTTCTCAACAAGAAATAAGAGGGACCCAAAAAATAATAAAACAAGACTTAGTCAGAGGATAGGGGGTCTCATCATGAGCCAGCCTATCAAAAATAATAAACAAGACTTAGTCAGAGGATAGGGTCCTACTCATGAGCCCCCATTAGGTCCATGGGTACCTAGCAAGATGACATTGCCACCGCCTGGTTACCAAGCTGTGGAAGTGACTCTTGGTTGCATGGCCAAGGGAAAGGGGGTCTCATCATGAGCCAACCTTTCATTTCTATGAAAATACTTGTGGGTAATGCTACCACCACTGGTCACCACACCAGGGCAGTGTCCCCTGATTAGCTCTTGAACAAAAAAAAAGAAAAAAAAAAAAAAAGAATAAAGGCAAGAATGGGCTTGGAAAGAATGCATCCATGACAGGTACAACTTGCCTTCTACAAAGGCAACGATAGGTAACACCTTGCATCCTTGGCCCTCACTGCACCCACATGCTTGGACTTCCCCTGGCCACATCACCCACTCACATGGTTTGGATGAGGTCTTTTTCGAGAAATTTCCTTTTCCAGTGGACATTAGCCCAATATGACGTTTTGTCTTTTCCTCCAGACTTGTATTGCAGGCTTGTGTAACGTCTTTGACCTGTTAATTGATGTATTAGGGAATTTATGCATATGTTTAATAATATTAATGATGAGATGTGATTCACATTGCTATGATCCCTGTGACTAATGAGCCCGTGGATGGCATAGCCTTTGATGTGCAGGACCATACCTGACAGACACGTACCATTTGGACTGGTACACATGGGGAGATGATCAGTTTAGACCTCCATGGGGATGAAGATCCCACCAGATGGATGTTGAGACCCCATCAAGGGGAAGAGACAGGACAGAGGTTGATCAGAGGCTTTGCACCGGAAAAGAAGAGGACGTTACACCAAAGGCACCCCGACGCAGCTTGACCTAGGGGGATTGACCCATTTTCAGTGGGACGTTGGCTCTATATGGCCTAGGACGTCACCAGGAGGCTTATGACATCATCATGATCATATTGGCAGATGGACAAGGAAGTTGGCACATATGGCAGCTTGGAGGAGCCCAATGAGGGCTAACGTCTTGCTTTAGGAGGCTACATTTGACCTAATAGGGGCTAACATCACCCTAGGAAGGGGTGACGTCTTAAATTTTTTCTTGATTAGGGTTTAGTCTAGAATTTAATGTAAAAACAATATTATTTTGGTATTATGGCCTTGTCGGCCTTTTTATGACCTAAAAAGTAAATTAGGTCATTCATACACTATTTATTGAGGGTTTTCACTCTCATTTTTATCATCACTACTCATTCCCTCCATAAGGAGGTCTGAAATTTGCACCCTATATTGGGTATTTGTTTGATTAAGTGAGGCGCACTTGTTGAAGGAAGAAATTTTTGGCATTCTATGGTGTTTCTTATGAAGGAAGGTGTTACAACTAGGGTTTGCATGGTTATTTCTTGGTGAATTATAAGTATTTTTCTGCAAAACTTCTTGATTGAATGGTTGTAGTTTAATATCTTGCATATGTTTATGAATATTGCTTAATCAAAACCCTAGGGGACAATCACACAAGTAGTTCATTGTCTCATGTCCCCTGATAGAGAAATCTTTAGCCATTGTTGAGGAAAGAAAGAGCCTAGCCATAACTACACTCCTATTTCCTCTTCCTCTTTGCTAGCCGTATTATTTTGAAGCCAAGAAGAGTGAGACGTCCCTGGCCTAGGTTTACTACACTAGGGTCGTACTCTTTCTAGGGTTTGCTGAAAGGCCTTCCTGTAGCAACACCTTATCTCATCAAACCCTTTTGTTTTGGTTATATATTTTATTCTTGAGCTAGTCGTTTTGCCAGGAAGGAGAAGAGAGCACAAGGCCTTGCTATAGCAACACCAGAGTGAGCCTCTCTCCCCTAGGGTTTTGATTTTGAGGCCTTGCCTTAGAAACACCTCAAAAATATTCCCTCTAGTCCTTAAAATATTTGCCTCCTTCAACCCTTGCGTCCTTCACTTTTGACTCCATTAAACCCTAAAGGAACTGATCTAAAGTCCTCCAACATTGAAGTGAAACTTGATTACAACACCCCCTTTGAAACTCTTTGAATTTCAAACCCTAACTACACTAACCCTAACTAACTTACTAACCCTAAGTGTTGTCGTCATCCTTGGTTATTACATCTTTAGTGCAGCATTGTTTTGTCTTAAGAGAAATTGAATGGTGGTTTAGGCATTAATTGAATAAGGTGTTGATTGATTACATTGAATGCTATATTGTTCCAATATTTATTGGTGAAGTGTTATAACTTTTCATTGATATTGATAAACATTGACTTCATCAACATTTATTTCTAATTGCTTGTATGTATTTATCAGATAGACTTACGAAGTACTAGCCCATTGAAATAGCTTGCACATATCAGTTTGTTGTTGCTTTGTTCTAGGAAGGTACACTTCTTTGGGAGGTTTACTTCTTAAATTGGCCTTTGGCCGGACTATCTGTTTAGGTGGTGACTTGTGAAGGGGGAAAACCTTATCTTTTTCTTATTACCCTTTTGCCTCTTCAAAACCCTAGGTCACCGGTGACGTCTCCCCTAGGCCTAACCTCCCTAAAGAGAAAGAAACATCTCATTGTGGTGACATTGGGTGGCATTGGTTCATGTTACACCAGTTTGGCCTTATATCTTATAGCCTTTTATCCTAGCTACAAACTATGCGATAATAGGTAACAGACATAGAAAATACAATCTGCACACGGTAGGGAGGAATATAGCAGAAAGCACAGGCTGCTCCGCACAGTCAGCAATCGAAGTACTACAGAAGGCTCAATCCTACAGTGACTCGAGACGAGTCACATGTGAGTGTTTGGGGCATGTTGGCCCTTGGTCATGTATTAAGGAAAAATAAAATATTAAAGAAGAATAAAGACAAAGCATGAAGTGCGAGGAAGGCACATAAACCAACGAGGGGTCGAAGTGGTTAAAGAAGAAGAAAAGAAGGATTGAAGTAAAGGAAAGAAAACCATTGAAAGAGAAGATCTAGGAAGACAAAGCAACAAGGAATATGGATCATGGAAAATTCAGCAAGAAGAAGAAGACACCATTGGGTGCTTTGGAGCACCCCACGGAGAAGGAAGAACAGGTCAGCAAAACCCTTAAAATGCGGGGTATGTGGACCTAGGGTTTTGGCACCTAGATTTTTAGATCTAGGGTTTTTGCACCCGGACTTCAGTCTAGGGTTTCTAAGAGTCATGAAATGATAAATCAAGGACTAGAAGAGTTGAGAGGGGTTTGTGATAGGACTATTGTGAGGTAGAAGTTTTTTGTTGTAGAGCATTATTGTATTCTTGATCTTCAGCTGGGTGTGAATATCAACCCTGCAGTTGGGTGTGCAGGGAGGGGAAATAAAGAGGAAGAGAAAGAAGGATCTACAACTAAGTGAACATATAGAACTGTATGTTTTCATCTATTATATCAAGAAACATAGTTCTGTGGACGTATTCCTAGGGAGAGGGTGAACCACATAAATCTTGTTGTTCTTTGTGGTTGATGTTGTGTTATTTGCTATATGTTATACTTTTATTGCATGGTTTTTTTCCTTGTTAAAGATAAGAGGTATAAAATAACTTTGTGAGGCTAGGTATGAGACTGTTAAAGAATCTCTAGGTTACACTGCATTGTTGTTCTGGAATCATTTTTCATTTCCTCTGGTTGTAGACACCTGTGTCCTGCAACCCCCCTATTGCTACTTCATGTGAGATTTCATCTACTTTGCAGGTGTTACCAAAAGGGACAGTAGTTAGGGTTTTTGGGTGCGTAGTTAGAGTTGAACCCTGGGTCTACCCCTATACCAGCACCACCCCTCCTATTTCTACGTAGTATTTCAATAAGTTACTAGAGGAAGAAACCCTAGATTTCCTAGACACCATGATTCTTAATATTGCTAATCTGAGGCCACATTCACTTGATGGGATAGTTAATTCACCTCATGTGATCTTGAGTTCATTGGATAATCACTATGTGATGGTTTCAAATGGATTTCTTGGATATATATTCATGCAAGATTCTCTCATCTATTCCTTCACTAAAGACATAGATCAACCAAATATTTGTTCTTTACTAGGATTCCAATTCCACCCACAACATTGATGGTGCTAAGTTTGAAATGATTACAAGTAATCGTGTGGCCTCACCCTTGGATATCTATGTGGAGGATATTTGGATGGAGGTTTCATTGGTAAATTGTTATTGATATATCTTATGACTGGAATTCCATCTAGGAAAGACATGGCTACTATATAGGAGAGGATGAGGACGAGAGGCATTGGGAATTCTAGGAAGAATAGGAAATTTTTTAAGTGAAAGATGAAGGACATCAATCTAGAATTTGGGGAGGGAATTAAACTCCATGTAATTATGGCCATGGAGGACTCGGTCATGGTTGGAAGTTTTGCTAGAAAAAATAATGATGTTCAAAACCCTAAAAGGTTTGACCTCTGAGAAGTTTTCCAAGTTGCTTGGATACAAGCCTCATAGTATGATATTAGCCAAATGATGGATAGTTTGGATTATGAGATTTGAGGATGACACAAATAAAAAAATTCAATTGAGGTGGAGTTGGGGCTCTCATTCCCTTTTGTTAACAAATAGAAAGTTTTGTTCTATGCAAATTCTAAGCAATTGGAACGGGTTGCTATGTGGGTCAAAATCCCAGGTCTTCCTTTGATGTCGTGGTCAGAATATCTAATTAAATATATTTGGAATGAATTAGGCTTCTTCTATGAAGTGGAAACTTCATTTAAGACTACATGATACATAGGAATGGTTCACATTCTTATGGGCCTAAATTTATCAAATGACTTAGCTGAATCCATTACTATAAAGAAGGAGATATCCAGTTTTTGTCAGGATTTGGATTATGAGGGGATTCCCTTCAAGTGAAACATTGTCACTCTTATGGAAATTTATAAAAATAATCATCTCTCCCTATTAGAAAAAATATATGTTTTCAAAAAGGAATTAGAACATAGAAGGCTCCTCTATAGTTTAATCCACCCCCATATCAGAAGGTGAATGCCTCAACAATAATTAATCAATAACCTTTATCTATGGAAATAGATTCTCCAGAGAATATGGGAGAATCTTGGGCCTTGGACAAGCAAGATATCAAATTTGCAGGTAAGCCTATCTCTTTACCTCCCCATTTTCCCTTTTTATTTATAGATGAAATCCATTTTGGTTCTTGGAAAACGTTACCCCTTCACCCAGGGGATGTCTCAGCCAAGTATTTCATATCTAGTCTCTTTGGGATTTCACCTCCCTACTACAGGAATCTTATTCCTCACCATGATTTAAATCAGGCTATTGATAATTATACCACCCTCAAGCCCCGAGACCCTCCTTTCACTCCTTACGCAAAACTGACTTTTCAAACTAATTCCTAGCCCTATAAAGGTTCTAAATACAATATGCACTCAAAATCCAAGGGAGCCCCAAAATTACTTGGTGGTACTGAAGGTGGTCGATGGGTTGTAGAAGATAGGGACACAAATCTTCCTTAGAGATGTAGGAAACATTTCTTTCTCTCACTAAAAAACAAGCAAACACAGAGGTAAGAACTGGAAATAAATGTTCTTTACTAAGGGTCATTAGAGAAAACACCCATGAAGGGGTCTCCTCATGATTGTTATTTATCTGAATTATAGAGTTATATCTAATCCCTCATACCCTCAACCCATCAATTGTTTTCTTGTAAGAAAATATGTTTAATGGTGATAGAGCAATCAATGTCCTATCTCCCCTTTTAAAAGGTTGGCATTTTTCTTCTGTAGATGCTTATGAAATATCGAGGAGCCTTATCATGGGTTGTAAAAGGGATTCTTAAGCCCTTACAAATTCATGGGTCTTCCCATTAGGCCTAAGAACCTCTCTTATTTCTAGATAATTAGATAAGGAAATCTTTTTCATTAACATATATGGACCTCACGTAGATAGAAAATGTTTTTGGGAGAATACCCTGCAAAAATCATGGTTTCACTCATGTTTAATTCTAGTAGGTGGGACTTAAATTTCACCCTTGGAGATTCAGAAATATGCAAACTAACAACATAGATTCCTGCCCTTGCAAACTTCTTCATTTCAAATTAGAGACAACTAGGATGTTAGAGGTAACATACCCAATCCCCTAAGTGTATTTTAAAGGAGTGGGGTATTAAAGTTGCGTTCCCCTTAATCAACTCAAAACTTACTTTCGACGGAACCATCGTCTTCCTCTCGTCACGAAATTACCAATGACTATAATTTTACTTAAGAGTGAGCTCCGGATCAAAATTTATGGCTTCTAAAATCTATGGCCACCTCACTACCACATGTCATCCATATGGAATCCTATCACACTCATCCTCCTATGTGGCCATAATATGACTTTCCTGGTGCTCATTCCATGCTTCATGGTGTGGACATAGTATCCGCCATGTTCCAATTTGAGCGTTGCATATCGGACTCCTCCCATCGGAGGAATTCCATAACAGGATACCCTACACACTCTCACAATTGATCTGAAAACACCCTCCTCTGATAGATTGGATAGTTTCAAGGTTTAGGTGATGGATGAATATGATTGTGTCGGGGATTCTCGATTGTATGAGGGTTACAAATTCCCCATAACCCTTCATATTCAAGCAAGTGGGTCCTACGACTGATTAACGATGATTATTCATCATAGACTCCCTCTTGATCAATGGTCTAGATATTCCATGGAAATGTTTTCCTCCACACACCAAATCCTATTGACACAAGACACCATCTATGTGTGACATGTGGAACTATCGCCACCTTACACATGGCACTCATATTCCTCATATAAGCTCACCTATGGGTGATAAATCACTATGACATGTAGCCCCTTCTATACTCGACACAGGGCACCATTCACCTCATGACACACAATTCCATCCACATCATCTTCTTAGAACTTCAACTAAATATCAACAGTCCAAGTCGACTGTAGGGTCCCTCAAACCTTGGCAGATTGACAATTGAGATTTCCTCTCATAGCTTCTCCCTTATAGTGTCTCACCATGACCCCTTCTGAAATTTCATTGCGATGGATGGTCATGATCTCCCCGTCAGAGATCCTCCATCCTCGATAGATCAATGGTTAGATATTCTTCTTGGAGTTCTTCCTGCCCTATCATGTAAATGATTATATATCCTCCTCAATATTCTTCCTATCCTAAAAAATCGAGTGTTATTTATTCTCCTCATATTTCTTCCTATCTTGATGCATCAATGGTTAGATATTCTCCTCAGATTTCTTCCTATCCTACCACACTGATTGTTAGGTCTTCTCCTCATAATTATTCCATTAGAGTGTATCTTCGTGATCCAATCTGAATAACCCCTTCCGATGGATGGTGAGGATATTCTCCCAAGAGATATAATGGCTAAGATCTAGGGATGAAATCTTATGGTACAACCCTTGAATTAGGATCACTCCTAGGGTAACACTTTTCAACCCCAAGCCACGTGGGTTGTCGTGTTAGTGAGACACGTGGAACTCACATAGAGTCCCCACCATATTATCATTCAACCCAAGGTCGCGATAGGTGGCATGACCATTGATTTACACGTGGGCCTCCATGTGGAATTGGCATCACCTCCCACCATCAAACTCACTAAGGGGAGCAACAGAGTCTGAGACAAATCATCGATTATCACTCAAAATGGCTTCCCTCTGATAAATGGACCAAATTAAGCCTTATGGTACTCCCATCGGGGTCAAGACTTTTCGACATCCATGATGACTCTAAAAAACCTACTCTGAAGGATAGATGAGATTTATCCATCTCATGGATCTAGCGGTTTAGGTTCGATGACACTTGTCTTAAGGTATGATCCAACGGGGACTCTCCCTTGGTCCTTCCTTCAATCACAATTTGACACATGTTCTTTTCGGACATGATGGTAGTCCTTGTTAGCATGGAACATCATGTTGATGTCACCTCATTTCTTAGTCTCTTTTACATCAGACCCATGGTGATCTACGATGAAGGTTTATCGTGGGTTTGGCCCCAATGGATGGTCCAAATCATCCCTTAGACTCGCTCTTTCAGGATGCATGCACTTCAGTGTCCAGGTTTATTCTGATGATGGGACCCCGAATGTGTTAACCACAATGGATATAACGATCCATGATCTCCCATGAATTATCTCTGATATATCAATGACTAGTTTTCACTCTCGGAGGTCCATCAATTGGAGTCCTTTATCAACCATGTGCACAAGTACTCCAACAGTTTGACCTCCGAAACACTTATAGTCGATATATATGGTCCCAAGATCACCTGGAACACTTGACGAAGGATCCAATGGAACTCATTGATTCATGGTACTCCCCTCATACAGGTGCTACAACCTGCTCTGATGGAGTTTCAATATCTCTCCACCCTGTTAGATCGACGATTGAGGTCAAATATCACTCGCGAGTCATTAAAATGCCCATATTTTACCACCATGCTAAATCAATGATTGCAATCCTTCAAGGAGAGTTAGGGTTTTCCCTCTAGCTTAATAGTCTACTCTAAGGCTTATCCACTTTCACGAATGTTTCCTCTGAGTCCTTCACAAGTATTGTTGAGTCTCAGAGACCTCACACTTGTACAATAAATTCTATGATTTCTTAGGGTCTTTCTCTCTCTACATCACCCCATTCATGAAATACTTGTTACGTTCGGGCATCCCAACACCATGATGTACATGAATACACACAAGGGTATATATATAAATAGATACATATGAAAAAGGATTACAATGATACATACAGTAAGTAGGGACATCTTTCCCTTCAGGTTAGTACAAATATTTAGGATTATACATATGCATAACAACCATATAAATTCATATCCTTTCCCTAATTAATAGTCACACAAGATTTCTTACAGACATATACTTTTCATCCAGTATATGTCTACATGGGCTACATGCAATCAATAATATATGAATTTTCATCCAGATACATATTATATGCAATTAGAGGACATCTCCAGAATACACAATTAAACTCATAGGTTGAGTGTTCATGTACAAACGTATCATGCTATTCATTCATCCATACACACATTTAAATCAATACTCAAAGATAGATGAGATACTTATATAAAAAAAATGAGATATGTTGGATACTACTAAAAGGTGAGCCTCTCTCCACCCAACTATAGGAAAGATTGCGCTAAACTCTGCTACAACCAACCACCCTTGAACTAGGGTACGATTTCATGAGAGGATTTTCTACAAGGTTCTCAAATATTTTTTGCAATTTTTGTATATTCTCTTTTCTTTGAACCAGAGAGTTTTCCTCCTATCTATCCCCAAATTTCATCCAATCTATGCCCATCCATGTGTCTTTTGTCTGTCCCTTCGCCCTTCATTTTGTTTTTCTCCCTCGGGACTTCGTGGCTTGGGACAAAACATTTCTAATGGTACTTTTTTCATCCTTCCTTAATTTCCAAGGGAACTATTCCAAATATTATCTTGACTAATAATCATTTTTAGGGATGAGGACAGTTCAAGTGTAATATATTTTAATTAGACAGGGTATTTCCTGGTAGAGTCATCTCAATCAATGATTTCCTCCCTCTTGCACCATTCCTCTCATGACATTGATGATTCTAACCTATGAATTCCATCCATTCAGTAGCAGCTTGACATTTCGTTGTTTCATTAAAATCAAATATGTACAATACAAAATAAATCAAGGTCCATTGTCTTTCCTTTATCTCATAAAAAATATTTTTATAGTTTTTCATGATAATACTTATATTTAAAGACTGGGGGAAATAGGGGTGCTACAATCCCCTCCCCCTGAAAGGAACACCACCTTCGTTGTTCTATCTTCCGCTAAAAATCTATATACAATAGTAAACAAAAAAGGGGTATCCTTGTTTCATGGCATCATCCATTTCCCAAGTTTCTTCATCGGGACCTAAGTGTTTCCACTACACCTTGACCTATTCAATGGTTTTGTTGTTGAGAGGTATCTCTTTCCTGTCTGGGATACACTGTGGTTCTGGTAGGAACTCTCCCTCTAGCTCCACCTGGATCACAGTCCAGTCAATTATGTGAGCATAATCATGTATGTTTTTTTTAACAAGTAAACATGGAAAAAATTATGTGCCTTCACTGTGAGAAGCAAGGATAATATATAAGTTGCAGGTCCCACTCTGTCCATAATTTCAAAAGGCCCACAAAATATGGGTGCTAACTTGGAACAGACTCCCATTATTAAGGAGCTTCTTCAGGGTTTAATTCAGAGATACACATGATCTCCTACTCTAGACTCTTTATGACTTCTTTTTCTATATACATAGCTTTTTTTCTTGTCCTGGGCCACTTTCATATTTTTATTTATTTGAGTTACTTTTTTTTCTAGCTCCATTAACATATCTGACCCAAGTGTAATTATTTCCACTGGATTATCCCAGATGATTGGGATATTGCATTTTCTGCCATAGAGAGCCTCAAAAGGACTAATTTTAAAGGATTCTTGGTAACCATTGTTGTAGGAAAATTATACCATGGTTAGATATTCTTCCCATTTCTTGAGATGATGCATCACATGAATCCTTAAATTTTATTCCAACACTCAATTTACCCTCTCTATTTTCCCATTAGTTTGAGAGTGATAGGTTGTACTAAACAACAATTTTTTTCCACAACCAGTAAACAAAGATTTCCAAAATTCTGAGGTAAATTTTGCATCTCTATCGGATATAATTTCCTTAGGCATCCCATGAAACTTAAATATTTCTTTCATGAATATGTTGGCAATATCTATTTCCTTGCAATTGGACTATACCGAAATGAAGTGGGCATCCTTGCTCAACTTGTCCATAGCTACCATAATGACATCATTTTTTTTGGCTATTTTGGGTAGTCTTGTGATAAAGTTCATGAATATGGTTTTCTATTTCCACTTTGGAATAGGCAGGGGTTGCAACACCCTTGTTGGGTTTTGGTGTTATACCTTAACCTATTGGAATTCTAAAATTATATCTAAATAATCAATTATGTCCTTTTTCATCCTTGGCCAATAAAATAGTTTCCTAATGCCTATGATCATTTTATGTATGGCTATGATCAACATATGGTATTTTTTGTATCTCATCCATGATGAACCTCTTCAATTCATCCCAATTTGGGATATACAACCTACCTTTGTAAGTTAGCAGGCCATCACTCATCAGTTGGTAACCATCATACTTTATCCCTATGGGCTCATGCTCTTAATGCACTTTTACCATTTTGAAAAACTCGTCTACTTCCTGTGCACTCTTAACCCTTCCTTTGAGGTATGTTTCATAGGGACTTATAACTACTAAGTGGATTAGTTTCATACTCCTACTGAGGGTATCATCCACTCTGTTTTCTTTCCCCTTAATGTATTTGATCTCAAACTCAAACTCATTGATGAGATCCATCCACCTAGCTTTCCTAGCATTTAGTTTGGGATTCTCAAATAAATACCTCATCCCACTATGGTCTGTCATGAGCACAATTTTTCTTCCTAGGAGGTAATGCCTCCACATTTTTTAAGCATGCACTATGGAAACTAACTGTAGGTCATGGGTCACATAATTTATTTCATGTTTATTCAATTTTGTGGATTCATAATAGATTACATGTCCTTATTGTATGAGGAATCCTTTGATTCCTTCTTTGTAGGAATCGGTTCACACAAGGAAATCCTTGTTTGGGTATGCAATTTTCAACACTGGGGCATGGGTCAAGAGGTGTTTCAGCTGCTGGAAACCTTCCTCACATTCTGATGTCCAAATAAATTTAAATCCCTTTCTTTGTAGAGAGGTGATTGTGTGACCAATCTTGGGAAACACTTTTATGAATCTCCTATAGTATCCTGCTAGACCCATAAAGGATATAATATCAATTACATCCTTTGGTATAATCCAAATTCCAATCCATGATGGCTTTGATATTATCAGGGTCAACTACCACTCCTTTCTAAAAAATAACATGGCCTAAGTAGTGGACTTTCTTTTGGAAGAAGTCACACTTGATAAGATTTGCATAGAGCTTGTTCTCTCTTAGTACTTGGACTACTAACTTGAGATGTTCTTCATGCTCTTCCCTATTCTTGGAACAAATTAGGATATCATCAATAAAAACTAATACAAATCTTTCCAAGAACTTGCTAAGTACACTATTCATCAAACACATTAAGGTGGCTAGTGCATCGGTAAGGCCAAATGGCACCACCACAAATTCATAGTTCCCATACCTTGTCCTAAAGGCGTTTTGTGGATGTCCTTATCCTTAATTCAGACTTGTTGGTATCCGATTCTCAAATAAATAATGGAGAAGATGGTATCACCCCTTAACTGGTCAAATAATACATCAATTATTGGCAAGGGATACTTATTCTTAATTGCCATTTTTTTAAGTTGTCTATATTATATGCACAACTTGAGTGTGCCATCCTTCTTCTTCACAAACAAGGTTGGTTCTCCTCAAGGAGAGACACTAGGTTGAATATGACCCTTTTCCAACATCTCCTTCAGTTGTAATTTGAGCTCAACTAGCTCTGGGGTACTCATCCTATAAGGTGATTTAGACATTGGCACTTCTCCAGGTACAAGATCTATTGATAAATCAATATCTATCCTTGGAGGCATACTTGGTACCTCTTCAGGAAACACATCTCTATATTCTCTTAATATAGGATGGACTTCTAGGCTTCATTTATGGTCCTCGGCATAGTTCAATACTTGTATTGCATACAAAGGACACCCTTTTCCACAATAATTCTTCACTTGAAGGGATGATATTTGTCTCCCTGAGATATGATTTTGAATTCCTTGTAGGGTTCTTCTCTCCCCTTTATCACCTTCACACTCCAAGTTTTTATTATAACAATCCATCTCGGCTTAATGGGAAACCAACTAATCCATGCAATGAACATGTCATAAGATCCTAAAGGAAGTATGTTTAAGGTTGTTTGGGTAGACATCCCACTCACAACTAATTGTCTTGTTGGTATTACCTTTGTTACTTTCCTTTTTGTCCTAGTGGCTAGCTGTACCAACCAAAATTTAGCATGTTTTACTTGTTGTAAATTACATTTCTCAACAGTTTGAGGTGAAACATAACTCAAATAAGAACCAGAGTCTATCAGAATAGAAACAAGATGGTTAGTGACCATACCTTCCATTTCCACCACTGTTGTGAGAAATTTCACCTTGTGGACAAGTTAAAATCCCCTTTGGACCAAGACCCCTTCCTTGGTCCAAAGACAGAAGTAAACAAATGGTTACTACTTCCCTTTAGATCTAGTTCCTTAACATATAGATAGAAGAATGGACACCCACATGTTTCCTAAAGTTTTTCCTCATTTCTTCATCCTTTTACCTCGCTACTTCAATTCCTTCACCGATCAAAGAGACCTACAAAACAAGAGGCAACCAAACCTTTCTACTCCTACTAGATCTTGTTAGGTAAGAACTAAATCTATCTACACTTGATTTGACTTAAGCATAGACATTATCATGAAAACATAATGAAAGGAATAGGCCAAGATGATATTAATGGAAATCCATTAAAGAGGGAATTTACAAATCACATTTGATGCTGCAACAATATTCTCCAAGCTCTCCAGTCCATCCCTTGCATGAATGTCTCGATATCAGAATGGTGATGCTTCAATGGATTCCTTCCCCCTTTCACCATGGAAATGCTCTCAATATATATGATTGGGAGGCTTAACCACCATGGAATATTTTTGGAAGTGGTTGAGTATATGACTCCATGAGGTGGGATTTTAGCCTAAGATAGTGCCATGGGATATGCTTCGACCCAAACAAACCTCATCTCCTTCGGAGTTGGACCTTAGAAAAATGTGGAATTCCATAACTTCCTCTAACTACATCAACTCTCCCTCTAGGTTGAGCACATAGTGTTGGAAATGATCCCCTATAATGGGTCACAAATCATTGATCAGGGATCAAAGCTCCCTATACATGGGTATGGGGGCATTGACCTTCAAAAACCTTCAAAAACATCCAAAAAAATGGTCAAAATTCCAAGTAAAAGGCATGGTTTAGGCTCTCAAATGATGGTTTTTTTCATACAAAATTACTTATGGATTATGAAAAATGTTCTTTGATGGTATCAAAGGGTTTAAACACTTAGTAAAGTGCATGTGACACTTATTAACGTGCATACGACACTTGACAAAGTGCATGCAACACTTAGTAAGGTGCATACGAAACTTGCGACACTTAGGTGTAAATAGGTGTGACATTTTGGTGTGTAACAAATGCCCCCTAAAGTGTGAGGTTAGAGGAGAAAACGATGGTCGAAACACTTTAAAAAAATATTGATGCAAGGGTGATAAAGTAGGAGAACCTGGCAGAAGCTGCAAACAAACATTGAACAATATATATGTATCATTCACAAGGAAGACATACATATGCTCATAATACAAAATGACTCAAAGAATGACCATTGGCCAATATACTATGAATCCATGAAAGTACTGATTATTAAGGATATGGCCACTAAAATACAATGTGGATCCATACCTCCGTGACTCAATCAGGTCGCAACCACGAAAAATAATAGTGGAGTTGCGATATGAAAAAAACATAGCCACATACTAATAGAAAGTGGATCTATGTGATAGTTTACATCGGTAAGATTAATCTCCGTTGCAGCATGGGTTAGGCACATAACACTATTAGGCACCTAAAATATTCCTAAGGTCTTCATCCTGATCTCAAAATGGTACAATTATATCCATGTGAACGGATGTCCTGATGTTGAACATGGTAGAAACCACTTGATTACCAGTCATTAGTGTATACCATTAACAAGTAAGAGGGAAAACACTATTAATAAAAATGACTCCCAAGGTACCCTAGTACATTCCAACAATTTTTAATCAATGAGATGAAGTAAAACACTTGGTGGAATCATTAGATCACAATTCAATAATGTAAACCCACTCTTGAAAGAAAGGAAACATATCATTGAGGCATGCAAGTCCCAAGGTACTAACTAGTTTCCAAGCCTAATTCTTGGATATTGTGTTGAGGTCGACTGGAAAATACTCGTCGAAGGAGGGCCATGATGGATCCCCCATCATTGAAATGAAACTAACATAGGATAATGATTCAAGATGATAGATCATACGAGGATAGACTGACATAGGTATGAAAATGGATACTGCAGAATGGTTGATTGGTTGAGACTTCACGTGAACACTGTGAGGCGCGATAAATGACTTGGTAGCATTGCCTTGACAAGTACCAAGAAAATATTGTGACGATAATAAGAGGATTTTCTGATTGGAACGCAAAAGTATAACGACACATAGAATTGGTATGAATCGGAGACAAGAAAATTACCCAATTGCAAGATGAGACACAAATAGGTGTCATGTTCAACGGCGACAACAAACAATTATCATAATGGTTTCCAAAACATTTGACCCACACTTTTTCAATTTCCCCCCCACCATGATTGGTAAGTACCTCTTCATTTTTTAATGAGCTTGAGGAGGATAATAGATGCTCGGTATAGCTCATCTTCGATGAGTCCCTCAACATATGTTTAATGAACCTGAAGAAGGAGGGGTTCATTTTCGTATGGGTCCTGGACTTTGGTCCCATATAGGTCCTTCGATGCGTAATTTTACGAGCCCAAAGAAGGTAAACTCAGTGGATTTTCATGTTTAGAGAATCTAAAAAGAACTTAAAGATGAATCAATGAGTGTTTTTTTTCATACATTTAGTCCACCAAGCCTGAAAAATTGTAACACGTTACAAGGGAGAACTCTTCTAGTCATGATTGAATAGAATATCAATTTTTCTTAGTTAGACTTATGAGGTCAAAAAAGGGGTAAAATGCCACTCAAAAGAATCCCTTTCAAACCTTTTAACAATTGTGAAAGGAAACAAGATCACTCGACAATCTTATCATGTTTAGGGAGTTTAAAAAGAGCTTAAAGGAGACTCCAAAGAGTTCCTTTTTCGTATATTTTTTATGAGTCTGAAAAAAGTGATAAAAGCATACTCGGTAACCTATTCTCATGTATTAATGAGCATGATAAATAAAAAATACTAAGCTTGGTAACCTATTCTCATGTATTTACGAGCATGAGAAAGAACAAAGACTAAGCTCAGTAACAGATTCTCATGTATTTACGAGCACGAGAAAGAACAAAGACTAAGCTTGTTTCTTCCCAATGTAATTTCCAAAGGTTTCGAGTGATACCCATGGGTGGTTGGTACTTTTCCCCTAGCTGAGAAACTAACGTATTAACTACAACATGATGTCCAGAGGCTGGAGACATTCCCCCCAAGCTTTGTTTCTTCTTTCAACTCTTATGTTGTCCCCAATTTATGTACCAGAATAGACTCTTGGATACTAATAGGTAAATGTTCACCAGAGGAAGAAAGAGGATCAACTGTCATAGGCAGATGAAATGAAGCTTCAATTACAAGATCTAGTGAAAGGTTCGACTCAACATCTATGATATCTATCAAAAGACTCGACTCAACATTTACGAGCTCTAGTAAAAGACTCGACTCAACATTTACGAGATCTTGTGAAATACTTGACTAAATCATAGGGGGTTCTGTTTCATTTTTTAACGAGATTGACACATAAAATGAACTATTATCATGGTCCTCTATTTAATTTTTTAATTATATTGACATAGAAATGGGAACTTTTTTCTAGGTAGGTTTCATTTTTACACAATCTTGAAACTAGAAAAACTATTCTTGGGATAGGTTTCATTTTTACACAAACTTGAAACTAGAAAAACTATGCTTTGGGTAGGTTTCATTTTTACACAAGCTTGGAACTAGAAAAACTATGCTTGGGGTAGTGATTTCATTTTTTAATTAGCTTGACATGGACAATGAACTGTGGTCAAGATGGTCTATTTCATTTTTTAACGAGATTGAAATGGAAACGAGAACATTGCTCGACACTGGTTTCATTTTTAATGAGCTTGGAACCTAACATAAAAATATGCTCATTACTCTCTACCATGGCTTCCAAGAGGTCATCATCAGATGGAAGAACAATACTCTTTGTAAGGAATACATGGTAAAGGAATTACTTGGATCAACAAAAGGGAGAGTAGAATCCTAACGAGTGGTTTACCATGTCAACTACCATATCTAATCCTAAAGAGGGTGAGCATAAAGAGAGAGGCTCCTTCTCGTTCGGAGTCGAATGCATTTTACATGCTTCCATATAGTTAACTTGTGGTGGGGTGAATACCTCTTGCATGGGAATGTTTAGGGAATACAAATGGTCGGTCGTCATATGAGGGAAAATGAATGAAAGTTGGTCAATGGTCACTATGTTTCCATTATGAGGTAAATACATCACCCAAAAAAGTGTGGACACACAAAATTTAGTGGCATAAACATAATCTCTCCAGTGGAGAAAATTAAAATCCAAGGTTCCTTGGACTACCATCACATCAATATGGAAAATTTTCCCTCCTAAGTTAGTAGGTAACTGAGGAAGGATCCCTAAAGATTCACTATATCTTCTTTTAAAATCCATCGGATTTTGAGTCACCGACACAAGATGACGAGAACCCATAGCTTGCGAAGCAGTTGAGGATAAAACGATAATAAAAGCACCTTCGTCAACTATAGTGCCCTATTCCATGATCCTATCTCAAACCCACATGATAATTTGGAAAGGCATGTAAGAAGGAATATGAAGAGCCGTCTAACTATTCCAATCAATGGAAATTACTTCATTGCTTGGAGGGGGATCTGTTGGAATGGGTGAAGTGCCCACTTGTCCAGAAGAATCTGTGGTAACAAGAAATACTTGAGCGATATATAATTTACTGTTCACGGGAAGAGTAGGATCGACCAATGATGGAATTGGATCAATCACTTTTTCAAATAGGCCGATCGATGATGGAACTGGATCGATCCATTGATCAACCGAATTAACCGGTGATGGAACCAGATTGACCAATTCATCAACCAATGGCAGGTTGGGAGAGAATTTACGGTAAGTTGTTGGAATTTGTGGTTGGACATCAACAATATTTTCCAACAAATGAGAAACCTCATCCATAAGGGGGAAAAGGTAAGTTTGATGAATTCCTTCACATAACATACAAGGAAATTTGACTCTACCTTTATTACTTCCAACCTTACTATCACTAGTTGATGGGTTGTCACCAACATGACTTGCAGCAGCTGGAAACATGGTTTGTTGGGAACCCGCAAATCACACCTAAGATCTTGGGAAGACCAGGACAATCCTTCAGAAGGTGGTCACCCTTACAAAGCCTCCAAGGGAATTTGGGATTGTGAGTTGATTTCCCCCTTGCTTATTTTTCTTCTTCTTAATATTCATTTTCTTCTTCTTCTTATCATCTTGGTTACTAGCACTAATAATTTTACCAAGCGAGGAGGAATAACATGAAGAAGACCCAATGGGAGAAGAAGGAAAAGGGTCAACATGAGGTTGATGTTCTTTGGGTGGAGGGATTGCATTCGAAGCACTAGTAGCATTCAAAATCACCGCAGTGGAAAACAACCATACCGATAATATGATAGTGAATCCAGGAAGAGTCAATGTGGAAATATAAGGAGGACCAACGTTTCCGAAAGAAGGAAAAACAAAAGGTTCCTCAGGAAAAGGGGTCCCTTGGTTGGGAGTTCCGAGAATTGATTCCATAGACATAAAATCAACCTAGATTCCACTAAACCAAAGAGCACACACTATTAAAGTACCTATAATATAAGAGAAAATAGACAAAGGAAGTAGGTATCTTCTAGATATGGGAGATGAGTCTGTCAACGAAGATATGCAAAGTAGTTACCCCGACCTCCACATAACAACCCTTCCCGATGAAAGTAACCCTCGCTTTGTGGGGCTACCATCTAGGGGTGTTGAGAGTGTGATGTGACGTCTACCTCGAGTACCACAAGGAACCTTTTGAAGAAGGAACCCCCTTTGCAATCACCCATGTAGAATCCTAGGAAAATAAATTATGTTTACCAATTGCATAATGGATGGTCGAGCGGGTAACCAGTCGACAACCAAGACTAAGAAAATGGAACTAGGAATGGTGGGCACAAATCCATGACCAAAATACTAAGAAGAAGTGGTGTCACCCTTGGGACCTGCCACTCTTTAAAGCTTGAAACTTGTTGTAGTCCCACTAGGAAAACAAAAGAGGGTAGATCTCAAACCGTTGTTTCGCTTGACCTCGTGCTTAAATCTCATGTAAGAGGAGATCTTGAGAAATTCTAGTTGTTACTATTTGTATTTCAACACTTTCTAGTATTCTACAATCTCATTTAAGTGGCCTTGGATAACTTACTCCCCACCCTAAAACCAAGGCCCTAAAATCCTAAACTTGTGATCATTTTCTAATAAATAAAAGGTCTAGTTGATTTTAGATTAAGAACTTATTCATTTTATGGTTGTTTGTTACTCAAAAGGGATTGTGGATGAAACTTGATGATGATGTGTGACACTTGACTCCAAAAAGAATCCCAAATAAAAAATGAATGCAATGCAATCCTTTCTTTTGATGAAGGCTATCTATAGAAAGGAGCAAGAGGTTTCAAGCAAAGAAATAATTAACTTGATTTAAGATGAAAGCTCCAAAATACGCCACCCAAAAACTAGAATGCAAAAAATATTTTTGTTTGATGACAAATACAATGAATTCAAATCAAATGCAAGTGTTTTATGCGTCCTTACTTTCAATGAAAGAATCCAATGTAGATACAAAGGAATATGAAGCAAAAATATCAAATAAAATGTGCACTCAAAATTTTGACAAGTACTCAAAGAATTATTCAAACAAGAACCCAAGTAATGTAAAAGAGAACGAAAGCAATCATTCTTTGAAATCCTAAGAAATGAGCTGCAAAAATCAAAGATTAAGGATGGGTTGTAGCAAACAATAGAGTCTAAAGCATTCTGTTAGCGTCAAAAGTCACTTCTGGATTGCTTGCAGGAGCAGAGCCTGACACCCATCAGTTTAATGTCACGATTTGTTTGAAAAGGGTGATCAAATGGAGATAAATACTCGAGGAGATATCAATCTAACTCGGGGACTGAGTCTGGTACATAAGTGACAAAGGAGGTCTTGTTCCAACTTCAGCCAGTGGGTTGATTAAAAGGGTGAGTAGGTGGAAGACTTAGTGAGGAAAATGAACAAACAGCTTTGGGCGACAGGCTTACGGCTATCCGCAGAAGAAAGACACTAAATGCAAGCTCCGCTTGGTTCAGGGTCTCAAGAAACTGAGGAGGACTTGACTGGATCCTCCAATTCCAAGTCACTCAGCGCTAGGAAAATCACAAGGACTGGCTAGAAACGTCATAACTGATACACTGATCCTATCCAACATCATTCTATAACAGCTATAGCTCGACTGGATCATCCAATTCCGAGCGATTCTAACACAGTGTAACAAAGATGTAAAAGAAACTGGCGTTCATCAGGAAAGAAGTCTCAAGAGTTCATACATAACTAGAGTATTAGTGCTTCATTAAAGATTTACAACCGGGAGCTTGGCTCAACCATCGATAGATACAAAAATGGTGAAAACGCCTTCATATAATCAAAAACAAAAACAACGGAATCGAGACACTGCATTGAAAGCTTTGTGTCTGCATGGCTTCTGACAGTCAACATCTGCAAGATCATGCAACTTATGTCAGACGTAATCTAATTCTTTGACAGTTCCAACGGCGAATCGACGTGCCTTTAATTCATTGCCGTGCTTTCCCATTATGGCGGAGGAGATGTCTAACCACCACCAACCGCTTCAATAACTGCTTCATCGGGACTGAGGCCGACCCAACCAACTCGGCACCTTCGGGACGTGGAGAACCTCCTGCGTTGCCACCTGGAGTAACTGACTGGCCTAAAGAATAGGCGTGGAGGCCAGCGTGGAAGGTGGGGCACGGGAACGAAGTGATGGGGCTAAAACAGCGGGGAGTTGGTGTATGAAGCGATGAGGGGACGAGAGAGGTTACAGGGGGGACACATGGCAAAATGCGATAAGAGAAGGAGGTAGAAGAATAGATGTGATGGACACATTTTAGGGGGCAGCTGACGTGGAGGGAAAGGGACACGTGGCAGGTGGTGAGTGGATGATGAGACGGAATGAGGACCACGCAGACCAAAGAGGGGAGGTGGATGGATGACACACGGTAGCAGGAGAAAGGTGGGTCTGGAAGATGATA
>SNQJ01S0019014.1:79594-105369 GCA_010110895.2 Picea sitchensis | reverse complement strand
CCGCTTAAAGGTAGAAGGGCAGGGGGGTTCCGAAATTGCTCTCATCGTCGTTGATCCGGGCGCTCTGATCTGGGCCGTTGAAGAGGTGCACCTCGGATTCTGGACCCCCCCCGACATAAAGGTAGAAAGGCAGGGGGGTCCGGAATCGCACCTGCGCCGTTGATCCGGGCGCCGCGATCCTTGCCGTCCAGACTTGATTTTAATTTAATCACGAGCGCATTAGCACCCAAAACTTAGGACAAGTGGGTTTTTAACCCATCTCATTGCATTCTAACCCCCTTACAAGGAATATCGCTAACACATTCAAAAGACAAAAACTGCTTCTAAAGAAGGAAACAAAGAAACTCAAAACAAGGCAACGTTTGCAAGTTCAAGTTGATGAAAACTTCAAAAAAATAAATTTAATCAGAAGTATGAAGACTTACGAGATGAAGATTAGACAACTGGAAGGAAGGTTGGATCAAGGGATCTTGTTAACCCAAGGCAGTCATAAAATTTCACAACTTAAAGAATTTTCAAACTCAAGGGAGGTAAAATAAGTGATAAATGTCAATCTATTAAACCAACAAAGTAAAAAACAAACCCTAAGGACTCTGGGCTAAAACCTCCAATCAATGGACTGAGAAAAAGCATGGAAAATTTCTTCAAACTAGGAAAAATAGGGTATCAACGCTCCTATATCAAGGGAGACATGGAATTGATGAGGGTTAAACACTACCCAAAATCCTAGTAGGGAGTGTTGGTAAGACTCTATAAACCATTGGAGGGGAGTGTCAATGCTTTCTAAGCCTCTCCAGGGGAGCGTTGATGCCTGGAAGTGTTGAAAAACACACAAAATAATTCCAAATTCAGCAGAGACTAGGTTAATGACTCTGTAAAATACTCAATGAAGTATAGGGAAGGGGGGGAAATCCAAAATCAAGCATCAAACAATATAAAATCATAAATAAGACTCAACAATGACTAGAAAAACCAAGGGAATACTAGTCAAAGTTCGTTCCCCAGTGGAGTCACCATTTTTTTGTTGTGAGGAATTTCACCCTAGGGATAGGTTGAACTCCCCTTTGGACAAAGACCCCTTCTTTGGTCCCAATATAGAATTAAACAAATGGTTACTACTTCTTTTTATATCTAGTTCCTCAAACTATATATATAAGAAGGGATACTCACATGTTTCCCAAAGTTTGTCCTCGTTGCTTCATCCTTTTACTTCATTGCTCTGGTTCCTTCATCGATAAAAGAGACCTGCAAAACAAGAGGCAACCAAACCTTTCTACTCCTACTAGATCTTGTTAAGTAAGAACTAAATCTATCTACACTCGATTTGAATTAAGCATAGACATTATCATGAACAACATAATGAAAGGAATAGGCCAAGTTGATATTAATGGAAATCCATTAAATACGACACTTACAAATCACGTTTGATGTTGCAACAGTCTTCTCCAAGCTCTCTATTCCATACCTTGCGTGAATGTATTGAGATCAGAATGGTGATGCTTAAATGGATTCCTTCCCCCTTTCACCATGGAAATGCTCTCAATATATAGGATTGGGAGGCTTAACAAACATGGACTATTTTGGGAAGTGGTTTAGGATATGAATCCATGAGGTTGGATTTTAGCCTAATATAGTGCCATCGGATATGGTTCAAACCAAACAAATCTCATCTCCTTCGGAGCTAGACCTTAGAAAAGCATAGAATTCCATAATTTCCTCCAACCACATCAACGCTCCCTCTAGGTTGAGCACAAAGCGTTAAATGTGCTCCCCTATAATGGGGCAGGGAGCATTGATAGGGGATTAATTCTCCCTATACATGGGTAGGGGGTGTTGACCTTCAAAAACCTCCAAAAAATGGTCAAAATTCCAAGTAAAGGGCATGGTTTCGGCTCTCAAATGATGGGTTTCTTCCTCCAAAATGACTTAGGGATTATGACAAATGTTGTTTGATGGTATAAAATGGTTTTCACACTTAATAAAGTGCATGAGACATTTAGTAAGGTGCATACAACACTTAGGTGTAAATAGGTGACACTTAAGTGTGAAATTTTGGTGTGTAACAACCAATGAGGCTTAGTGGTTTGCTTTCCTATTGTCCAAATATGCATGAATTTTTGGTATACTCCTGGAAACATCATCATCCATGGTAGCGTATTATATTTTTTAGACTTCCTTACTGTTTTTTTTCCTATGAGGGTAGTCCCTCAACAGATGTTATTCTCCACAACCCCAACATTTCAATGGCTCTTTCCTTTTACTCTCATTCCTTCCTGGGGATGATCCAAAAGTTTTACTTCGACTCTAAGATGGATAGTTTTGTTGATTCACAATTTTAGTGGGAAATCTGATTCTATAACTCTTCCCATAATTCTTAAACCTTGAGGGTTTAACCCCCTTTCTTAGGTGTAAATAGGTGTGACACTTAAGTGTGAAATTTTGGTGTGTAACAACCAGTGAGGCTTAGTGGTTTGCTTTCCTATTGTCCAAATATGCATGAATTTTTGGTATACTCCTGGAAACATCATCATCCATCATAGCGTCTTATATTTTTTAGACTTCCTTACTATTTTTTTTCCTATGAGGGTAGTCCCTCAACAGATGTTATTCTCCACAACCCCAACATTTCAATGGCTCTTTCCTTTTACTCTCATTCCTTCCTGGGGATGATCCAAAAGTTTTACTTCGACTCTAAGATGGATAGTTTTGTTGATTCACAATTTTAGTGGGAAATCTGATTCTATAACTCTTCCCATAATTCTTAAACCTTGAGGGTTTAACCCCCTTTATTTTGAATCTCAACTTACTTTTCTTCTTCCAGTCCTTGGGGTGTGCTTCTTTGTGATTGAGTTGTTCATAACAATACCTATCCTTCTAAATGGCATCTTCCAAGGTCTTAGGTTAATAAAAATCAATTTTTTTCTAAAAGGGTTAAGGAATCTTGCTAAGGAATCGTTCAATCTTATCCTTTTCATCCTTTATGTAGGGTACATACCTCATTAGTTATAGAAACTTGTTGATATATTTGTATATGGTGAGCTGTCCTAGTTTGAGTTAATATAACTCCTTAATATTTTCATAATAGTACCTCTCATACATGTACTTCTTCTTGAATTATTTCTCAAATTTACTCCAAGACAAATCCTTTCCCGGATTCCTTTTACATTTATAAGGTCCTCCCATCAGATAGAGGCCTTTCCATTCAAATTAAATATATCTATTTGGGTTTTCAAGTTTCCAGAGTAGTTATGAACTCTGAAATACTTCTTCAGGACAAGTATCCAAGCTTCTTCTTCTTCCCCCTTTTTTATTTCTCCATCACAAGTGGGTAGCTTGGCTTTCTTAAATTCTTAGGGATCACCTCCCTTGGAGTGCTTCTTCCTCTTTCTCCTCCTCTGAGAATGTGAACTAGTATCACATATTCACAATTCCTTGGAGCTCTCAGCTACTTTACTATAGGAATATTCATGAGTCTTTGGATTTGGCATGCCCCTTAGCTCCATGTCAGACCTTCTTGTGAGTGCTTCTTATAGTATTGATAGTTTCAAGATCATGCCTTTGTATCTCAAATAGGCTTTAGGTTTTCTCGGGATGATTTTTTTCCACATTACTGGTTGTTGGCCCATGATACATAGGTATCTGTATATCTAACAGGATTTGTGGTAGGACTTCATTTATTTCTTTTTGTTTTTCCCATTCTTTCATCATCCTTTCATTATCGACCTTAAAGATTTGTAGCTATGCCACGAGACTTCTCACATTCTTAGCTATATTTGTAGGGGTTTCCACCACCCTCCTTTCATCATATTCTTCCTCTTTTTTATGGGATCTCTCTCCCCACTCATGGTGTGTTACCATCTTTTCACTTATATCTTGTTTGGGAATTCATTGAATAGTCAATTGTTGATGATCAACAATTTCTGTTAGTTGATTATTCACTAACTTGTAAACATTACAGACAATTTTTATAAACAAATAAATTTTACTTCATTATTAAGAAATCAACAACATTCAGTTCATATTTAATTATGCAAACAATATAAAGTCTCATGCCTCCTTTGAATAATAATGTTTAAAATAAATCCTCGCAGATAACAATGTAGGGACTTTATCAGTCTTGAGACTTTGACTGTTAATTGTTTGCATGGTGAAATCCATCGAATTCCATGCACAAGATAAAATCAGGATTCAGGAACCGTTAGATCAACAAGTCGATTAATATTCATTGTTGGATCATGGTCTCTGTGGTCAAATATCTGGTGATTAAACTAAAATCGTGATCATTGATCACAGTCGGATCAATGATCCTCATTGGTATATACCGTGAAATTAGCCATGTTTTATGCTAAGGGATCAATAGTCCATATTACAAGTGACCACTCAAGTTACACGTGAGTTAATAGAAGGCTACTCCGTACTGGTGGTTTCAAAATATCCACTAAGGGACACATGGTGGTTGATAAAACCACAACTACACCCTTGAGGGTGGTACTATTACCACCTCCCGAACTCCCTCTATATCATGGGAAAATACCTATCGGAAACAAGTGATAAAGAACTCAGAGGAGTAATCACTTAATCATATGGTTAAGAATTAATAGGCCCTTATGGATAGGGTAGGGTAGCATACCCTCCCCCTTATAAATTTTATTTAAAAAAATCATTTTGCTCTTTTCATGAGCCCAAGAAGGCCAAGTGTAGCTCCATACTCTGATACCACTCTATAACACACCCAATCCCCTTAGTGGATTTTAAGGGAATGGGGTATTAAAATTTATTTCCCCTTAACCAACTCAAAAATTCCTTTCGATGGAACCATCATCTTATACTCATCACGGGCTTAAAAACAACTATAATTTTGCTCAAAAATGAGATCTAGATAAAAATTTATGTCTTCTCAAAGTTATGGCTACCTCACTTCCATGTTTCATCCACATGGCATCCTATCACACTCATCCTCCTAAGTGGCGTTGATGTGGCTTTGTTGTTGCTCACACCATGCTTCATGACGTAGACATAGTATCTTCCATGTTCCACCTTGGTCGTCACATATTGGACTCCTCCCATCAGAGGGCTTCCATGACAGGATACCCTTCATGCTCTGACAACTGAGTCTGATAACACTCTCCTCAGATAGAAAATGATTATAGGTTTCAGGTCATGGATGACTAGGATTTTGTTGGGGCATCTTAGTTGCATGAGGGTTACGACTTCCCCATAACCTTTTGTATTTGGGAAAGTGGGTCCTACAATCAATCGACAATGATTATTCATCATAGCCTCCCTCTCCATCAATGGTCTAGATATTCCCTAGAACTTTTTTCCTCCATGCACCAACACCTTTTGACACGTGACATTATCTTTGTGTGACATGTGGTAGTATTTCCACCTTACACGTGGCACTCATATTCCTCATAGAAGCTCACATATGGGTGCCAAATAACTATGACATGTGATCCTTTCTATTCTCACATGAGGCACCACCGACCTCATGAGATGTGGTTCCATCCATGTCACCTACTTAGACCTTCAACTAAATATTAATGGTCCAAGTCGAATGTGGGGTCCCTCAGACCTTGGAAAATTGAAGGTTGGTATTTCCTCTCAGAGCTTCTCCCTCAGAGTATCTCACCATGACCCATTATGAAAGTTTATTGCGATGGATGGTCAGGATATCCCCCTTGTATCTCCTCCATACCTAATAGATCAACGATTAGATCTTCTCCTCAGAGTTATTCCTACCTATTGAGGGGTCTTGAATCCCTTTAAGTCAAAAGTAGGAACAAAACCTGCCACCGAGGCCCAATTAGACTCTACAACATTTAATGGTGGAATGGTTCTCCAGATCTTGCGATTTGGCCAATTAATCGATGGGCTTTACGTAGTGATTGACATGATGTCTTCTTGTGAAATCTCCTCCCTCAGTTTGGATGTTCTCTTTTTGTATTTTCTCTTATAGGTGGGACCGATACAAGATAAATCTTGGTATAAACCTGCTGGGTAACAAAGGGGAAAAATCTTAACTATTGAAGAAGGTTGAGCTCAGGATAACCCTCATACTCAAGCATGCAGACAATGATTCTTACACCTACAAATATACGAGTACTAATACATTAACCTGCTCGTGTTCGAATTGTTGACTAAGATACAATTATTAGAAAAAAGGCATACATGCAATAAATGATGGCGAGAAAAATACTTTCCTTAGCTCTAATCGTTAATCACACATTAGCACAACGATTTACTTTCCATCATTAGAGACAAGAAATATAAAACATTGAATCAAATAACTTATATACATATTTAGAGGCTCTTACTCGTTATAGCATCCATTCATGAGATAAAGTTAGAAATAATTCTTCCTTAGATCCAGTCACAGACGCTTTTGATGAAAAACACAAACTTGTCTCTGGTCCTAAACATGATTTCTCAATTAAGGTAGCTCTGAAATATTTCTTTACAGATCCAAAAATGAGGGTCTTTGAAAAAACCAACGACCTCTTATAACATCTCAATCCTCTTATTTATAACATATTATTAACTAAAAATAACTATCAAAGTGCAAGCTAAGTAAAACAAAACATCGCCACATGGCGCTTTCACCTCTCAGTCTTCTAAGAGTCATTAAATGGTTTCACTTGAGTGGATGACTCTTATCGTACTCCGACCATTTGACGAAGACATCCTCGCATGTGTTGGCATACAAGAATCTGTGTTGATCCATTGGGGCCAAAAGGATATCATTTATTTCCATTTCCCGTGTCTGATACTTGACTATTCTATCACTTAATTGATGCAACAATGTCTGATCCTTGATCGGGTGTTCCATGAACTACTGTACTTGACCTGGCACCATGGTTTCCACCTTTTCTATCTCTGCAACCCACAATGAGTCTTATTCGGCATATAATTTGACTATGTCATGCAAGTTGACAAAGTCATCAGGTGTGTCGAATTCTGGAAGGCCGATGTCTCTCATCGCCCGATTGATATTGATCCAGCTATTTTGTCACTTGACCCATTTATATTGGATTTACCTATGAGGTTCTTGGGCCATTTTCACCTAGTATTCGGCCGATTTCTTTATGCGGTCGATGTTGCTATCCCTTAGTACCTGAATGTCATGCTCTTCGGCGTCTCGACCCTGTTGAAATGCTCTTATGTAATCGATCATGTCCACTACTTGGTGTGCTTTCTCATACCATCTTTCCATATCCTTGAACATCTCCAGTGCCATGAGGGTGTCTCCTTGGATATTGGCTATCCCTGCAGTGAAAAGGTGCCGGTCATTCATGAATTTACTATAGGCGTCCTGGAATTCACTTCTCAAGAACACCGTGGCCTATGTGCAGTTTGGATAATATTTCACCAAATGGCATAGATGATCCAAATCCTTCAATGTAGTGGCCAAATCCTCTTCATCCTTCCTCACTCTATCTAGGGTTGCATCTGTGATTTCCATCCCTGCACCGATAAGGTTGGGCATCTTGGCATGCTTCATGCTAATCAATTTTTCCCTTATGGTAATGAGGATGGAGTTGTCTAGAGCAAGATTCCTCTTCTTGGTGGTTCTATTCATGATGGATTTCCTATTTGGTCATAGGAGATGGCTTGTATATCGGCGACCTCATCCACGGGTTCGGGGATTTGATGCTCTCCCAAAGTAAGCATGTTTCCTAGGCTCCCGATGGTGTAAATTTGTTCAAGGTTGGGTTCTTGAACCTATTCTCTGTGTTCCAAAAGTTCGGCCTTTGGTTGTTTCTCATCGGGAGGTAAAGTACCGAATGAAATTGATGCATCGGGGGAAGGCTCATTACTTGGTAATCGACTGTTGAGATGTCAATTTCCTATTGTGGAACTTCCTCTTCTTGTCCACTTGATCCTAGCTCGTTCTTCAGGCTGTCCACTTGGGTCTCTGGTGCATCGAGTAGCTCAGTTTCCAAGACACTTTTGACCTCCTGGTCACTTTGTGGAAGGCTTTGAATTTGAGCATCGAGATCTGGGGAAGATGCTTTATCGCGTTCCTTTCCCTCTGTGATCTATACCAGAGTCACCAGGGAAACCTTTGAACTCTCCTCATCATCATAGATCGTTATTAAGTCATGTAAGGGGTTTTGTGCACTTTCTCTCCCTAATGCTCTCACTATCTCTGGTTGAGTTGAAACGTCCCTAAGTGATCTGGCATGTGGCATTGAAACTTTAGGGTAATCTAACCCGATGCTCTCTTCAATTTGTATTGGCTCTGGGTCACTTTTACGTAACCGACTTTCGATTGGGTTGTCGACAGGGACACTTTTCATTTCTACGAGGTCCAAATCATTATGAAAATGATCAATTAATCTATGTGCCTGTTCCATTGGGATTAGTCCCATTTCCTGTTCCTCCGATGTCATAGAAAAACTCCTGTTCTGCACCTCTGTTGCCTCTGTCGTTCTGATTTCTTCCCTGGCTCTTAGGGCCTCTTGAGTTGACTACTCTATTGTCGCCACCTGTTCATCCATTCTCATGGCCTTGAACCTGGTAATTTTTGGGTAGGCCATCCTTTGCACCACCTCGTCCTAGTCCTGGGTGTTTTCTGCGAAGACTTCATCTTCGAACTTGTCATGAGCATACGGCTAGCAGGATGACATCTGTGAAGCATGTTGCAGGACCAAGCCCTTTGGATCGTGCTTTCAGAATCGGCCTGTCGAGAATCTAAATTCAAGTTGTCTCAACCCTTCTTGTTTAGCTTGAGCAATATCCTTTACCAAATACAAACCTACATGGAAACCATAGAGTATGAAATCTCGTTTCTTGTCTTTGACTAGGGTGGCATTGTAGCCTTGCAAGATGGTCTAATTACATATTTCTCCTACGACGAGCTGGTATGGGACATGAGCTGGTAGGATATGTGGTGCTCCGATGGGCCCAAACACCTTTATGTAGGTGGCACACTCGTCCAAATACCAATGGCCTACCTTGGATATCATTTTCTTGGATGTCACCAATAGCCTTGGGAATTCCTTCTTAAAAAGAATAAAATAAATTCGGGCGATGAATTCATCGCAGATGAGGGAGTAAGACTTCTTATACCTATTTTCCCATAGCATGTTGAAGTAGACATGGACCAAGAGCTCTGCAACATTCCAACTCAGATTCATGCCGACGAAGATGTTCCTAGCGCACATGACATCGAGAAGGTATGAATCCATGTAAAAAGTTGGTGCTTTCCCTTCCTTCGATGTCTGAGCCTGATGCACATAGATGCTTATTTTCTTGGAGATTATTTCTCCCTAGTTGAATATTCACCGGACGATCGCAACTGTGTATGCCAAAGGCATCCATGCCTCCAAAAACTTGAAGCAATATTTCTCTCCATATAATCTGCAGATGAGAGCCCTCAAATAGATGTATGGCTCCCTCAAGTTAACCATACCATACCATCCAATGCTCTGGTTGGTAAACTTATTTTCCTCCCTCCACCATGAGGCCATCACCGGCGGGTGTCATGGTGTTTGTAGAACTTCACCACGAAGTATGTGTTTAGTTGCTCCTCTAGGTATCTGAGTTTGTAATACTTCTGAACTTCTACCGTGAGGAAAACTCCGACACACCCACCATTGTCATCATTGATTAAACATTTATGTGTTTCTATGTGGTCGATGAGCCATTTCAAGACCTCTATGTAGGGGAAAATGGGGGTTCTTCTTGCCACCATGTGTAGATACGACCATCGGATGTTCAGGAACAACTGGTTGTCGAGTGCCCTTACGTTCAGATCATTGTGTGGGACATATTTTGGGTATTCTTCTCGGCTGATCCTATTCGAGAGATCCCCCCACTATGGGAGAGCCATATTGGACCCAGTGCTTGCCTCAGTATCACCAAAGGTTGGAGGCTGGATGAAAACCTTCTTTGTTGTTGTCTTGACGACATGCTCTTGCCTAGGGACGTATTCCAATTTCTTTGTGATCCCTAGAGAAGAGACTTCACCTGTCTCTGGTTATTTTATATCTTGTGCTCTCAGCGAATGCATATTGGTTGGATTTCTTGGTGGCATTGCTCCTACAAGTTAAGAAAAATTTCAGAGACTGTGTAAAAACTAGATAAACACATATAAATTATAGCCATTTCAAATTTATAGACTCTGATACATACCTCTGAATCTTGTTAAAACCTGGTTATTTTGATCATCACAAGGTCAATACAGCCTTTAAGTTGTTCTTCTTGCTCCTTCGGATGCTCTGGAATTATCTTATGCACAGAATGATTTTGTTCACAAGGGCTCAAGAGATTTTAAATAGGAAAGATCTTACCATGTCACATCAGCCAATAAATTCAGGTTACGAGTGAATTTTCAATAAATCTGCCGCCGAATCTCTAGAACTTAAATTCGTCATGGATTGACAATGGAGGCGTGGGTGGTGATGTGGTCTATCGGTGATTTTAAATGACTATTTTGATTGGGGAACGAGGTAGAAACTAATGTAGGATCAGGTATTAATTAGCTCCTTAAATGCTCAAAATCCGATCGTATCTAATGTTAAAATGTCCTATCGTGTCGCTCTTTCAATGGGTGGATCGGGGATCGGGGTTGTGCTATTCATGTTTTCATTGATATCCTCCTGAAAAAAGATCCGACATCTATCTACATTTCCATACAATTATGACGCGGCAAAGTTGACTCAGAGGTGTGACTTGGACCTAGGGAACCAAGAATAACTTGGGATAGAACTAGACCGTACGACCCTCTTACATGGTAAAGACATGTGGCATTGGAGACCAGTGACTTAATTCGCTTGTATTAATTGAAGTTAGGACTTTCCTTAAGTTATTCATTCTAAAACAAACCTTATCTTGCCGATACCGAAAAAGTGTCCAGGATCGGCGATCGACGATAAACCTATCAAAGCACTTTCGGATCGGCTCCCATGAAAAAGTCTCGATGCCGAAAACGCATCAGGGATCGACGATCGGGGATAAATTTTATCGTGTTCATAATGTTTTTTTTTATCCTTCTAGGTTTTCCCCGATTCCGATAAAGCACGTCGGGCATCAGCTATCGGCATATCTTTTTGTTCTTCATTAACGTGTATCCCCCTGTATTTTACCGATGTTGAAGGGGAATCGATTATCAACGATATCTTTATTCAAAAAACTTAACGCAAACCAAAACTTCCTTCTTCCGATTTCGATGGAGATCAGCGCTTGACGACTGTGGTTTTCCAAGTGATTCCTTTTTCTTTGAATTCCTTCCAATGTCGAACATGAGCGCGTTGGGTGAGGTGTTTGGCTGTCGATTCTTTATTTAGGTGTTAATGTCTTTTTAGTCATGGGGTTTCATAAGTTCAAGAAAACATGAATAGGTGATGAGAGTCATGAAAATAAGCAAAGACAAAACATTTACAAAAATGAAATCGAATCAGACAGTGCAGAAGATCAAGTGGTATCTAAAAAGTAAAAAAAATGATAAAGACTTTTTAGGGTGTGTTGAGTGCTCAACAAATGGTGACTTACTGGGCAAAAGTAGAATCTCTATTCCTACCTTGGGCTCAGCTGATGCAAAATCTTCTTAAGAAGTTAACTGGTTTTTTATCAAAGCCTCTTTTACCCTTGCATTTGAAATTCCCTGGTTGATGAATTTGGGTCTGTCTGTGGGGTTTCAACCTTTATTTCGCCTTCGTTTCCTGTAACCCTGACTCATGCCCTATTTGATAAGATTAGAGTAAAGCATTCACTGGCACCAGGCCTTTTAGTTATCATCGTTCACTTTCTACGGTGTTTCTCTGCTGCCAGCGAATGTCCATAGCCCCGAAGAAGTCACCCCGATGTCACAGACCCTACTCTGCTGCCAGTGAACGTCCATAGCCTCGATGGAGTTATCTGCATACCCTTTCCTACTTTTCACTCATTTGATATAATTGATTTTATTTCGGCAGAATTCCCTGAGCGAGTGGGAGAGGAGGATGTTTGTTATTTGCAAAATGAGATGGTTAAGGTGAATTTTTTGCTAGCTCTATCTCAAGGTACATGTAATCCTTTCCAGCTTAACACCTTTCCCTTAAGGTTTTACCAGGCCAACAGGTCGACACTTCATCACTTTTCCAAGGTTTTTCATCTACAAGTTAGATAGAAAACCCTTTAAAACAACTGTAGGTATCCCAACACTTCTTGTGTTGTATGTAAGCGGTGACTCAAGAACAGAGTTCATCATATCGCATGAATTGAGGTCAACCAATGTTTATATAAACACAATATTCAAAATCACAGAAGTACTATAGCAAGAAGCATAAACAAAAAAATGCACTCCATAATCAGCCTACCTAAAAATAAAACATCATGAAAACACACTGAATTTTTTTTTAATGAAAATATTGTTTTAGGGCTTGGCCATTCACCGGGAGGGCTTCAGGTTCCCCCCTCATATTTTGCAACCGATACGTGCCTACCCCAATTTTCTCGGCCACCTGAAAAGGTCTGACCCATAAATTATAAAACTTTGAATGTTTTCCCTTCGACTCATTTACTCTGTCCCATTTTAGGACTAAGTCTCCTACTTCAAAATTCTTCTCTTTGGCCTTATGCTTATCAAACCACCTTTTAACTATTTGTTGATGAGCTATGAACTTTTATTTTTCTTTCTCTGACTCTTCTTCCAGCATGAGGAGGGTATCAATTATTTGTTGTATAACTGATGAGGGTTGTCTTCTAGAATATTGAGCAAGTTGAAGAGATGGAAGATATAACCCATTCAGGAGAATGGCTTCCTGTCCATATACTAGAAAATATGGGGAATTTCATATGTCTTCCTTGGGTGTTACTTTATCAACCCATAAGGTGTTATGGAGTGAAGTGTGTCAATTTCTCTGGTTGTCTGCAGTTGTTTTCTTTAATATCTTTACTAGGTTATTATTGGTTGATTATGCCACTCTGTTCCTCTGTGGATAATAGTTTGCAGAGTATTTGATTATGATTCCTTTGTCTAGAGAAAACTTTATTAACATGGTGGAAGAAAAGTAAGTGACATTATAAAAAACAAGGACGGAATGCATACCGAACCTTGTGATCAGTTGTTGTTCTATGAATTGGATCACCACCTTTTTGTTTACATGAGTCAGAGGGATGGCCTCTGCCCATTTCGTGAAATAGTCTATGGAAATCAGTATGTATCTATGTTGTTTTGAAGAACTCAGTGTAATTTCTCCTATGATATCTAACCCCCATTGCTTGAATGGCCTGGAAACGACCATAGGTTGGAGTGGGACAACTTCTCTCTTTTCCCTCCCTGCGCTTATTTGGAAAGGTTTACAGTTTCTAGCATATGTGTGAGCATCCCTAAACAGAGTAGGCCAATAATATCTAGCTCTCAATGTTTTGTGAGTAGTGATGTTTCCTGCGAAATGTCCACCTATAGGACAATCATGGAGCTCCTTCAAAACTTTGTCTGCATCTTCGCATTCAAGACATCTTAAAAGTACCCCATCATAATTAACACAGAAGAGCACCGAATTTATGAGGCAATATTGTGCTTATTTTAACCCGAGGGCCCTCCTTTCCCTAGGATTCAGGTTTTCTGGGAAAGTCCCATGATGCAAGAAATAAATCAGTTTCTCATACCAAGACTCTTTCCCTAGGGAGACGTATGAAGCTTCACCACACCATAATGCCAATTCATTCTTCCATCCAAGGTCTTCATTTACTTGGTCCTGGGATTCAACTGCCAGTTTGCATAATCATTGTACCTTAACCAGTTTAGCAGGTTTTATATCTAGATAAAATTCTTGGAATACATCCATTCAGTTCCATCTAGTTTCCTCTTCTTTCCCCCATCTCCTATTGAGTGAATAGGGATCAAGTTGCAGGGTGAGGCACGATGACTTTGGTATGGTTCTTTAGGATGTAAGATCTGAAGTGTTTCACTTCCTTGTATACTACATAAGCATGCTTGTCTATAGTAGGGTAATTTAGTTCGACCCCTTGGAGGTTAGTGCTCATAAATGAGACTAGGGCCTCGTTGTTTTCATCATCCTTCTGAGTCAATATTGCAGCTAACGATTGGTCAGAGGAAAAAGTGTAGAGGAAGAAATCTTTGCTAAAGTCGAGACTTCGCAATAATAGGGATTGAGATATTTCATCCTTAATATTGCTGAAATAACTTTTTCATTCATCATCCCACTTAAATTCAACATCTTTGCAAATCATTTTTTGTAAGGGTTTGATAGTTTCAGCAAAATCGGGGGTGAATTTCCTCACAAAATTGATTTTCCCAAAGAAATATTCCATAGCCTTTTTTTGGTTGGGTAATGGAAGCTGAGTTATAGACCTAATCCGTTCTGGGTCTATGAAAATTCCTAATTGAGATATAATATGACCTAGCAATTTACCTTCCTCGACACCAAAGATAGTTTTCTTAGGGTTTAAGGATATATCATATTTCCTACACCTTTCGAAAATCTGAGTTAAGTGTTGGATGTGATCTTCTCTGTTCTTTGAATACACAGTCATGTCATCCAAATAAACTACTACACATTTTTTGATTAGTCCCCGAAATGCTACATCCATGGCCCTCTAGAAGGTTTCCCCTGCATTGATTAACCCAAAGGTCATGTGTTTATAAGAAAAGGTTCCCCACTTGGTTCGAAAGGTAGTTTTCAAACAGTCTTCCTCTGAAACTAGAACTTGTTTGTAACCTAAAAACCTGTCCAGTAGGGAGAAAATATCAGAGGAAGACACGATCTGCAAGAGTTTCTCCATTAGCAAGACTGGATAGTTGTCCTTTTTTGAATCTTTGTTGAGGTTTCTGAAATCTACACATAGGCATATCTCCACAGACGTTTTCCTCACAGGAACCAAATTTACTACCCATGCAGAGTGTCTAAACTGGAAGATAATCTTGACATCTAGTAATTTATTTAACTCCTGACACATGAAAGGCTCCAAGGATGGGTGGTAATTCCGAAGCTTTTATTGGAAGGGTTTCACTTCAGGATTTAACAGGATTGTGTGTTAAATGATGCGAGTATCATAAGTTTTTAGATCTCGGTAGGACCATGAAAAGACATCTTGATATTATCTGAAAATTTTGAGATAGGCCTTCCTTTCCTCTTTAGATATTGTCTTGACGAGATTTATATTCTTGGGTTTTTCTGGGGTTCCTAGATTTATAGTTTCGTACATGGGACGGGAACTCCCTATTTTTGCATTTATTGGCCCTTTGAATCTTTCCCTTAAGTCAAAAAGGTTTTATAAATTGGCTACCCCTTTCGGTATCATGTGAGACCTTGGTTTGTCGGTCAATTGATCTATATGAGGGTCGATTTCTGCTAATTTCTCATGAAATACTTCATCGTCAATAGTCAAATCTTTAAAATTATCCTGATTGGTCAAAATTTTTATGATCTATTCATCTACTTCAAATACCTTCCAATTAGAAATATTGTTGGGCACCGATGGTTTGTAGAGTAGCTCCATAGTGAACAGGGAGGCTTCATAGTCTTCTAGAGGTGATATCCTTGAGGCAACAATGGCCAAAGAATCAACAAGAGTGTTATTTGTTCTGGGGATCATTGTAATGTTGAAGGCTTCAAAATGTTATATTAGTCTGTGCACCTCTTGTTGGTAATTCCTCAGGTGGGGACAGTTTCAATGTATAGTGTTCCTTACTTTTCTAACAATGATTTCAGAATCTCCAAAAACCTTTAATTCTTTAACGTTTAAGTCTATGGATTTACTTATCCCTTGTACTAGAGCTTCATACTCGACGGTGTTGTTTGTGCATTCAAATTCTAGTCTACGGGATAGGAAATTTCATTTACCTTTTGGATCAATGAGGATGCACTATGCCCCTGACCCTTCTTGTGATTTAGATCCATCGAAGTATAAGTTCCAAATTTGTGAGAAAAACCCATCAACTTCCCTTTTTCTACCACTTTCCTCCTTTCCTCCTATTCATTCTGTAGTTTCTAACACCGATTCCTGAAAGAATAGGGTTTAATCCATCGTCGTTGGTAAATTTTCTTGAAAACTCATTTCAGAGTTTTGAGTAAGAGGAACATCAGATGAGACGGGGGATAAATTCCCAAAATCGGAGTCACATGAATAATTTCCTAGCACTGGGAAATCTTTCGATGAAGGTTCGTTAAGGGTTTCTAGGTTGGTGACAATATGTTTTATAAATCTTTCCCTATCAATCTAGATCATATTCATGTGTCCCTTTAATGTTAGCCAAAGGTGAACCCAGTATGTACTAAAGTATCTATGTAACTTCTTGGACCAATCTTGACTTAGTAGCAATCCATAAGCTTCTGGGATATCTACTACAATGATATCAATTACTTGAACAAATTTCAGGTGAGTTGCCATCCTAATCATTACATATTTGAGCTCTCCCGTAACCTTTAACTGGGTTATGTCTAGTTGTATCACATGTTTATCACTTTTTAGAGGGACTGCATTTAATTTCTTGCATATAGAAAATGGCATAACATTAGAGGATGCTCCTGAGTCAACTAGAAATTTATGGAGTTTTATGTTGAAGACTTCAAATGTCAAAAGGAACGGTGGGGCAAAAGGATTTCCCTTCTTATCTTCAGAGAAGGTGTTCATAGTTGGTTTATTTCTTAGATATGAGAGGGCTGGATTTTCTCCTTGGTAAGTGCTTGTTGAAGGATTTTCTATTGACTTCAATGCTTGTAACAGAAAGTCCTTTTGCTGAGGGATTCTACACATGTTCATGACCAATATATTTGCCTTCAACTTTTTCAAATCCTCTACTATGTTGTACTTTAGCTTGGGCGATTCTCGTGTATGGATGTTTATAGGATTTCCTCAGGGGACAAAAGGTTCTTTCGGGTGATCGAGAGTTGATTTTCCTCCCATCGTTTGGGCCGTAGTAAGGTCGTTTGAGACACTCTGACCCCTACTTCATGTTTGCACGACCAAGACCTCTACAGGTGGTTCTTGAACCTCAAATAGGTCATCGAAAGGCATTGATAGGTCAGGGTCCCATATCAACATGGTCATTTCTTCTGGTGGATCAACTTATTCCTGATCAACAATATTCATAACAAAGCCGTTTGATTGTTCGATTAGGAAAACCTCATCTAGAAATCGGTTGGCCATAAAATTCATGGAATGCACCCATTGTGGGAAGTCTCTTTCAGAATATTTCTCTTGGTGATAGGTACATAACGAGTCAAATTCTACATTTCCTAGGTCCATGTTTAAGTTGGTTGGGGGAGATTCAATCGCTTTGAACAATGGATTTGTTTTAAAAAAAGGTTTATAGGGCCTCTGGCCTTGGTTTCCTTCACCTGTACTTATTTTCATGTCTATGATTTCATTTGACAACTTCTTAACCATGTGTTGTAGGTCTTCTATGTCTCCACTTCCATTTTCAAGACCTTGTTTTGTTTGTTCCCTGGGGGTCTAGTCAACAAGAGTCCTCTCCTGGGAGGAGGTTCAACTTCCTTATTAACTAATGAGACCTGGCCTTCTTTACATCCCTTCATTTGGAATTCTATTGTTTTGGATTCTTCAAAATTCTTAGCTAAGGTTGCTTTGAGAGCCCTCTTCACAAACATGGAAATAGAAGTTGGGAGAGCATTAGCATATACTTTGATCTGCAACTCCTGGGTGGGTTTAACTTTGGGTTGAAATTTGTTTACGATAGTGGTGAACCATTGATTAAAGTCTTTAACCTTCTCCTTTGAACTCATGGTGGCAGTGAAAAACTCGACCATCAAAGCTCCTGTAGTGGTTTCTTATGCAAATTTATCTAGAAAATCCTTCTGAAACTTCATCCAACAAGTTATGGACCCTACAGGTAGGTTAAAATACCACGTGGAGGTCGAATTCTCAAAAGTATAGGGGAAAATCCTGCATACTACATCTTCATGTTGGACATTCATGAGTTTGATAACTAGTATGAATTTTTTGATATGGTCTTCATGCAATCCTGATGTTTCAGGGTCAAATTTAGGGAGTAACGTTTCTGGATGTTGGGGAAGGTTATGCACTCGTTTGGGGATGGCCATAGCATCTCTAGCCAACCATGTTTGATTATTATGAGGTGGGTTTCCACTTTCTTCATTATGATCATGGTTGTCTTCCATGTTGTCTGATCCTAAAACTGAGCGTTATGAGTTAAACCCTTCCTTGTCGGAAAAATCCTCGGGCTCGGAGTAGTTACCGGTTGGTTTTTTAGGGATTATATTAAGAGGATGTTTGATTTTGATGAGGGTGAAATCTATTAGGTCTTCTACTGTGTGAAAAAAAACCTGGTCGGGGGTGTCGACCACTGGTCTTCTTACTTGTTTCCTACGAGGAAGTAACAGAGCTAAGGGTAGTGCTCCGATTTGTCGGTCGTAATATCTTATCATTCTTCTAAACTGGTTCAACTCCTCGTGAGGAAGAGCGTAAGGTATCTTATGGAATAAATGTTCTTCCTATTGTTGGGGTGATTTACTCATTTCAAGAGTACTCAGTGTCTGTGGGTTGTCTTAAGAATTAATAGCCATGCATGCGGGCTATTTTCAATCCACAAGCTGTGTGGAATATTATGTAAAAAATATTGTCAGCAATTCATTCTTCAGGCCCTCCTTCTAGCACCAATTCTATTGAGGGGTCCTAAATCCCTTTAGCTCAACAGTAGGAACCAAACCCGCCACCAAGGCCCAATTAGACTTTGCAACATTTAATGGTGGAATGGTTCTCCTGATCTTGCGATCCAACCAATTAATCGATGGGATTTACGTAGTGATTGATAGGATGTCTTCTTGTGAAATCTCCTCCTTCAATTCAAAGGTTCTCTTTTTTGTATTTTCTCTTATAGGTGGGACCAATACAAGATAAATGCTAGTATAAACTAGTTGGGTAACAAAGGGGAAAGGACATAATTATTGTAGAAGGATGAGCTTGGGATAACCCTCATTATCAAGCATGCAGACAATGATTCTTACACCTACAACAAGCCTACTACTAATACATTAACCTGTTGGTGTTCCAATTGTTGATTGAGATACAATTATTAGAAAAAAGACATACATGCAATAAACGATGGCGAGAAAAATAGTTTCCTTAGCTCTAATCATTAATCCCACATTAGAAAAATGATTTACTTTCCATCATTAGAGACAAGAACTATAAAAAATTAAATCAGATAACTTATCAACATATTCAGAGGCTCTTACTCCTTACAGCATCCATTCATGAGATAAAGTTAGAAATAATTCTTCCTTAGATCCAGTCACACACACTTTTGATGAAAAACACAAACTTGTCTCTAGTCCTAAATAGGACTTATCAATTAAGGTAGCTCCAAAATAGTTCTTTACACATCCAAAAATGAGGGTCTTTGCAAAAAGCATTGACCTCTTCTAACAGGTCGATCCTCTTATTTATAACATATTATTAACTAAAAATAACTATCAAAAGTGAAAGATAAGTAAAAAAAAACATCGCCACATGGATCTTTCATCTCTCGGTCTTTTAAGATTCATCAAATGGTTTCACTTGAGTGGATGAATATTCCCATACTCTGACCATTTGATGAAGAGATCCTCGCATGTGTTGGCATACAAGAATCTATGTTGGTCCATTGGGGCTGAAAGGATCTCCTTTATCTCCACTACCTGTGTCTGATACTTGAATATTCTAGCACTCAACTGCTGCAACACTGTACGAGCCTTGATCGGGTGTTCCATGAACTGTTGTACTTGACCTGGTGGCATGTTCGCCACTTTTTCTATCTCTGCAACCCACAATGAATCTTGTTCGGCATATAATTTGACTATGTCATGTAAGTCGACAAAGTCATTGGGTGTGCCGAATTCTGGAAGGTCGATATCTCTCATCGCTCGATTGATCTTGGTCCAACTCGTTTCTCACTTGGACCATTTATATTGGATTTCCTGATGAGGTTCTTGGGACATTTTCACCTAGTATTCGACCGACTTATTTATAGGGTCGATGTTGTTATCCCTTACTACCCGAATGTCATACTCTTCGGCATCTCAACCCTGTTGAACTGCACTGATGTAATTGATCCTTTCCACTACTTGTGTGATTTCTCATACCATGTTTCCATATCCTTGCATGTCATCAATTCCATGAGGGTGTCTTCTTGGAAATATGCTATCCTTTCAGGGAAATGGTGTCGCGCATTCATGAATTTACTGTAGGCATCCTGGGACTCGCTTCTCAAGAACATCATGGCCTATGTGGAGTCCTGATAATATGTATCCAAATGGCGTAGATGCTCCAACTCCTTCAGCGCAACGGCCAAATCCTCTCCATCCTTCCTCTCTCTATCCAGGGTGGGATCTGTGATTGCCATCCCTTTGTCGATAAGCTCGAATGTCTTGGCATGCTCCATGCTAATCAATTTTTCCTCTGTGGTGATGAGGATGGAGATGTCTAGAGTAAGCCTCCTCTTCTTGGCGGTTCTCTTCATGATGTCTTTCCTATTTTGGTCGTAGGCGATGGCTTATATATCGGTGACCTCATCCAGAGGTTCGGGGATTTTCTTCTCTCCCCAAGTAACCATGTTTCCATGAATGGTGTAAATATGTTTAAGGCTGGGTTCTTGAAGCTCTTCTGTGTGTTCTAAAAGTTCGACCTCTAGTTATTTCTCATCGGGAGGTAAATTATCGGTCGAAATTGATGCATCAGGGGCAAGCTAAGTACTTACTTGGTAATCGACTGTTGATATGTCAGTTTCCTGTTGTGGAATTTCCTCTTCTTGTTTGATTGATCCTAGATCGTCCTTCGGGATGTCTACTTGGGTCTCTGGTGCATCAAGTAGCTTATTTTCCAAGACACTTTCAACCTCCTGGTCACTTTGTGGAAGGCTTTGATTTGAGCATCGAGAGCTCGGGAAGATTCTTTCTCGGGTTCCTTTTCCTTTGCTCTCTGTACCGAAGTCACCAGGGAAACCTCTGAACTATCCTCATAATCATAGACGGTTATTAATTCATGTAAGGTGTTTGGGGAAATTTCTCTCCCTAATTCCCTCGCTATCTCTGGCTGAGTTGAAACGTCCCCAAGTGATCTGGACTGTGGTGTTGAAACTTCAGGGTTATCTAACATGATGCTCTCTTCAATTTGTATTAGGTATAGGTCACTTGGACCTACCTGAATTTCGATTGGGTTGTCGGTAGGGAACCTTGTCATTTATACGAGGTCTGGGTCATTCTTCAGTTGATCAATTACTCTTTGTACCTATTCCATTAGGAGCATACCCCTTGCCTATGCCTCAGATGTCATAGACAAGCCCCTGTTTTGTACCTTTGGTGCCTCTTCCGCTCTGATTTCTTCCCTGGATCTGAGGGCCGCTTGATTCAACTGCTCTATTTTCTCCGCCTGTTCATCCATGCTCATGGCCTTGAACCTGGTCATTTTTGGGTCGTTCATACTTTTCACCAACTCATCCCAGTCCTGGGTGTTTCCTGTGAAGACTTCATCTGTTGGGCCCTTCATTTTTGGGATAAGGAATTGCGCAAGTTTTGGCTGAGTATGATTTGTGCAAGCTTTAGAAGAAGCTGGACAATAGAGAAAGAAGAATCAATAGAAATCAATTGAAAAAAGGGAAAATGCAACGCCAAAAAAGAAAAAGAAGTTGCAATAGAACAAGAAAGAGTGTGAGCCGAGACAAAAGACACAACCTAGCTTATATATAGGGATGAATATGAATGTTAAGAGGTTCGTTTGTTCGCCTAAATGGTGATTTTGTTCAGTCCAATCTTTCCCTCTCTGTTAGGTTGTTGTCAGTTGGGTCAAGTCGGGTTCTGAGTCTGTAATGTAATATGTACACCATTTTGAGAGTTAGAGCTCTACAATCTGAGTCTAGAGTCAAGATTCTATAACAGAGCGCTAATGTGTATCTCTGAGTTTGTAAATGAAGAAAGATCTGAATATAATATGAAGAAGGATCTAAATTTTCAAAATATGTTGTGTCTTTTTGTGTTTTACTTATGCATTACAGTACTTGTTTATGGTTTATAAGTTCCACATGATGACTCTGTGTTTAAATGCTTGTTCGCAACATAAGTAGGTTCAATTCTTGCACACATGAGTTCAGATATGTTTAGCATTTAGATGTCTTGCGCAAGATCATGATGAATCTTGAAGGTTTTGTGAATCCTCCTAAGTCTTTCCCTTTCCCTTCCCTATCTATTTGTCTCAGCAGTGCTTCGGGTGAGAATTCTTCTCTTCAGAGGAGATGAAAATGCCAGCGCTCTAGACTACTCGGTACCTTTTGTTGGTAACCTAAGAAGGACCCTGGTCTAATCAAATTTGTGCCAACAAAATGGTTCTGTTGTTGGGACCTGCATTAAAAGGGAACCTGTAGGGAGGATGCTTCCACAAATTCATAGATCTAATATTGAAAAATGGTGGGAAAGAAACTGTGACGCCTTCATATGGAAAGAAGTGGAGCTGAGGGGAAAATCTGTGGAAGATACTCGTGAGGTAGTCTTTTACTCAAAAATATCGAGTGACAGGTACGATATATTCTAGGTTAAGTTCCTGGAAGAAATTTTCCACTAGATAAATAGGCTCCAAGAAGCTCCAGAGTTCCAAGAATGAGTTAAGAGGACTTGTACTTGGGACACAGTAAATATGGTAGCACTTCATCGGTTGGATCATCCAATCACATGAGCGATTGATTTATGGGTCAGTACCACATTAGAAGGATACATTATCGATTTTGTAGTTGAGCACCACCAATATTTTTCACGAGCAGAGGCGAATTTCAAGAAAGATGCAAAGGAAAGACTGTTGGGAGAAATCCCCTTGTTGATTAAAGTTTTCTTGATGGAAGAGGGGATGTTGACTATGTCCCCGACTGAGATGGCAGCGTAAACACCCTCACTTGGGGTAGGGCGAGGCTGGGGTAGAGTGATGGCCTGAGAGAGGGGAAGGGTTCTTTGACGAACGGGGGGGGAACAACAAGAAATGGACTAAAGATATGAGAGAGCCTTGAAAAGAGCCGCCATAGTTGAGAAGTGGTGGCGTGACAAGATCAATAAAGAAACAATACAGTCTGAGAATTTGTGGAAAGAAGTTGGACCAGGAGAAGTAGAGGAAAGATAGATGGAAGAGTTGCGGAAGATGAGGAGACAGGAAAGACTTTCCAGTCAAAGATTAAGTGAGAGAGAAGCATAGAGAGAAAAAAAGTTCCCAAGAGGTTGGACAAGAAGGAGGTGTAGACATGAGAGAGGAGGAAGATGACATGAATCTTGAAGTTCAGCCTCGATGCCAGGAAATATTGGGAATCTGGCTGAAGAGACCACTCCAGTGGAAGAAAATGAGACCCCACAGATCAAATAAAACTGCCCCGAAGCCAGTGGCGCCAGCCCCAAATTTCCCATACCCCAAGTTTCTTCTATACAAGTGGTAAGTTCAATACTACCTTCTCATGCTAGTTTGGTTCCAATATAGTTAGTTAGTCAATCACATCCAGGAAGTGCGAGTACAAGGAGGATATTGGGATCCCCTGGTAGATCTCAAGAAGGACCGTTAGGTTTCATTTTGATAAAATCACCAAGATCAGCAATGGTTGGTCACGCAGGAGGTTCAATTTCTTGATACCCAGAATTCTGGGGTAAGGGATATGAATATGTTGAGAAAAACTAGTTCTTTTGTGAAGTAATCTGGAGATCCAAAGGGACTCCGGATGTGAATAAGTTTGTTGATTTCTAGACTACCTTGATATTTCATGCTCTTAAGTGGTAAATTAATATCATTGAGCCAGGAGTGCGAGGACTGCAAGGTCAAGCGTTCACACTTGGACAAGTACGAACAATGTTCATAGCACAGTTTAAACTACCTCAGTCAGAACAATAGGCTCTATCTGAGTTGTGCGTGATCCAGCAAAGGGAAGGTGAATCGGCCTGGGAATACAACCAGAAGTTTAAATATGCTACAGATAGGTTAGCACATCCAATCCATGTGGAACATCAAAGGGAATGGTGCATTCAGGGACTTCTAGCTCTGACTCGAATTTCGCTAACACAACAGTGGATATCCACTTTGATAGATGCCTTGGAACAATCGATGAAGATTAAATCCATGGTGGGATACCCTGGGATCCTGAGAGTGACCAGACCCCCATCAAATGCAAATTTGGTGCAACTACAAGATCAAATATCAACGCTTACAAAAAAGATTCAAGAATTGACAATACCTAGACCAGTATGACTGCAGGTCTGGTGCACCGAATGTTATACAGAAGGACATCTGATGAATGAATGTCCATGAATGAGGGTAATGGGACCTCCTCAGAATCTGATGGGACCCTCACCGGGACCCAAGGGAGGAGTTGTGCAAGTGTCTGCGAACTTACCATTCCATAACCCCACCCCATATCATGCTTTTCTACGGAGCCAAGCAACACCAACAGTTGAGTATTGTGAGATCTGTCAAATCCATGGGCATGGGCCAAGACAGTGGCCCATTATGCAGAAATATTCGACAATACCAAATATATTACATTGTGAGTTCTGTGCATCTACCACACATACTACCAATTGATGTAGAGCGTTGGATACACTTGCAGAAAGATTGAACCAAACATCATTCGAGGTGAATGAAAACCCTCAGGGACCAGGAAGAGGTCGAGGAGGTGTTAGAAAAATAGGACTGTGGAGAAATAAAATAAAACAAATGTGGAAACAAAACAAAGAATATACACAATACAATAGAGACACAGATTTACGTGGTTCACCCAGTGTGGGCTACGTCCACCAGAGAAATTGCCAGGTCCTTCCTTTATTATTATCCAACATATGAAGGGATACAACATACAACAAACCCATTGTAACTTCCTCTTATTTCTCTCACAGTCTCCTATCTCAGAATACAATATTCGCCATCAACCATAGCCGAAATACATTTCCCTCATAAAAGAGAGTTGCCTTTTAGGGAAAAAAACCCTAACATAATCTCTATCGTTAGATCTGCGACCTTATAATGAACGGTCCATATTTACAATGAAATTACAATATACATTTACAAGGAAATTTTTCCTTTGGGGGCCCGCTTGCCCCCAGACCCCCCAGCTGGGGGGGATAGCCCCCCCGGACCTCACAGAGGGGGTACCCCCCCTCTGCACTCCCCCACGTGGAAGAGTGTAAATACTTCATGGGGTATAAACATGGCTGAAAGTAAAAGACCTCTAAATCAGGAAGATAATCAGGCTCCACAACCAACAATCTCCCACTTGGAGACTGATCTCAACAACTCCATCGTTGTTGTATATGTTGGAATCTGAACCTTCTTAGACCTGGAAAATTTCTCATATTTATCTTCATTCCTGAAGACCAACTGAAACTGAGAAAGAACTCAGTTTCTCCTTGGTTACTCCCTTTGTTAGCATGTCTGCAGGATTCTAGCTAGTGTGTATCTTTTCCAACTTCAAATGTCCATCTTCCAAGGCAGATCGTATGATGTGGTACCTCAACTGTATATTCTTAGTCTTTGAATGGAAGGCTAAGTTCTTTGCAATATGAATGGCACTCTCACTGTCACAGTACAACCTATTATTCTCTTGTTTCTTTCCCAATTCCTCCATAAACCTCTGTAACCAAATCATCTCTTTACTATCCTCTGTAGCAGCAACATATTCTGCTTCTGTTGTTGAAAGTGCAACAACCTTTTGCAGTTTCAAAATCCAACTTAGTGTTGTTCCACCTATATTAAAAAAATACCTTGTGGTGCTCCTCCTGCTGTCTTTATCACCTGCCATATCTGAATCAACATATCCCTGTAGAAAAGTGTCTGAACCTCCAAAACATAAT
>SNQJ01S0019014.1:60508-79584 GCA_010110895.2 Picea sitchensis | reverse complement strand
GGTTCACCCAGTGTGGGCTACGTCCACCAGAGAAATTTCTAGGTCCTTCCTTTATTATTATCTAGCATATGAAGGGATACAACCTACAGTAAACCCGTTGTAACTTCCTCTTATTTCTCTCACAGTATCCTATCTCAGAATACAATATTCTCCATCAAACATAGCCACAATACATTTCCATCATAAAAGAGAGTTGCCTTTTACAGAAAAAAAACCCTGACATAATCTCTATCGCTAGATCTACAACCTTATAATGAATGGTCCAGATTTACAATGAAATTACAATATACATTTACAAGACAATTTTTCCTTCGAGGGCTTCTCCCTCGAACCCCCACTGGGGGCCCGCTTGCTCCCAGACCCCCCAGCCGAGGGGATAGCCCCCCTGGACCCCGCAGAGGGGGTACCCCCCCTCTGCACTCCCCCACGTGGAAGAGTGTACATACTTTTGGGGTGTAAATACTTCATGGGGTATAAATACGACTGAAAGTAAAAGACCTCTAAATCGGGAAGATAATCAGGCTCCACAACCAACATGAGGTGGGGTAGGAGGAGACTTCAAAGGAGGAAGGACCAGGGGAAGAAGGCCAAACATATGTTATAATTGTTAGCTCCTATAAAGTCAGCCTCTCAAGTCAATCTTTTCACCAAAATTTGGTCATGTCACATAAAGTTGATAGGTGACTAAATGGTCATCTACGGTTTTTCTCCTAAGTTTTATTGCTAAAGTCAAGTCATCTATGTCCTAAGGGTGATTCACAAGTTGTAAGAGTCACTCATGGTACATAATGACCAATCATTACACATCAAATTATAACTTGACCTTTTCTTTGTCATTTTTCTCCATGATGACAAGTTTGTAGTGCAAACAACTATTTTTCCATTATGTGCGCTACCAACTTGGGAGGATGCCCTATTTTATGATTTAAGTTCTTTTCAAGTGGTAAAAGGACATAAAACAAGTTTCTAGACACTCTGAAACCATCATCAAGCTTTTAAATTCTCCTCCAAAGCTTCAACTTGCCATCAAAGAAGTATTGTTAAGGTTTTCGTGGAAACTAAGGAAGTTTTGTCCTTAAGGGTTTTTGCTCTAATTTTCTTATGTGCAGAATTATTTGCAATAGGTGCTTGAATATAAAATGGCTCCAAAGACATATGTTTTTATATGCTGAAATATCAATCTTACATAGAAGGAGGAAGTACATATTGTTTTATAACTTTCTATTTTCAGAGTTTTGCTCTCGGATTGCAGAACAAGGGTATTTTTGTCTTCTTTCCCATTACAAGTGATGCATTTTGTTCTAGGAGAGAACACGGAATGTTATTAAGAAGTCCTTATGAAGAAACAAGATCAGACTACTTGCATAAGTGTGTACTAGTATATAAGGATTGTACCAAGCCCCCAAAGTTCAAAAATCTACACTCGTTGCATACTTTGTTTTGCTACAGTAACTAATTGGTCAAAGCAAGTCAAAGGTAGGCATGGCTATATTATAAGTATGTTTAGGGATTATTCTTCAAATTATAAAGCATCAGACTCTCGTGAAGGTGTATCCTAACCATTTTGTGCTTCCCTAAAATCATTTAAAGTTCTTTACCTAGCCAAAAACCTAATTTCACATAAGAAGATTTAAAGATCAAATTTGGATTTTCTCAGCATATGGAATGATGTACTATGAGGTTTTAGACCTAAATAAACCTCCTCAAGCTTCAATTTTGTTTTCTAAGTGAATTTGTTTCATTAGGTTCAAGAATGCATTCTACAGAAGAGTTGGCAACACACACTGCCTTTTTTACACTAAAAGCGCTACCAACTTGTTGTAGATGGCAGATTTCACCAATTTTGGTCAAAAAGTCCAAATTCGACTTGGATGGAGTATTTTTAGGGGAATATCATGACTATTACTCAAATACCACATCAAATATCATCCATGGGTGCAGGTGGCACTTCATTTCACCAATGGAAACATTATAGGGATCAAATCCTAGATTGTAGGAATATGACTAGATTTTGGAAATCTGTGTTTTCCTGTTTTAGTCATCATTTTTTGAGATATATTATGATGATATGGAAAGGTATTTTTGGAAAGTGAGAGAGTTTTTTCAAAATCACGAGTTCCTCTTCAAAAAAATCTCTCTGTTTTCCAACATCTGTTTGGATTCGAGAGATATAGGTGAATCTTTGAAAAATAAATTCCATAAATTTGACAGTTTGTATTTTCCAGCCACCTCACAAATTCAGATTTGAGTTGGATATCTTCAAATATCTAAAGATGGGTGAAGTGGTTATGAGATCCATTCATTTTGGATGTATATGAGCATATTATATCTATAAATAGGACCAAAGGCAGGAGCTAAAGAGGGGTTGGAAGTGGAAGACCTTACTAGACTCTTTTGTACAAGACCTTGTGAAGCACATATTGGAATATAAGCACTTCTCTTTGTATTTGTTCAGATTCCTCATCTCATATATCTCTTTTTGTACTTGTCCATGAATGAATTTTATGTTCATTTATCTTTGTTTATACAGTGATTGATGAAATTCCTTTTATCATTGCATTGGTAGAGAAAACTACAAGTACTTTTCCTTGTTATAATCCAACATTTCATATGTATTTTTAATGTACATGATATTGTTGGTATAGTAAGCGTTCTTCATCCATATCAGTCTGTAAAACCATCCAATCAGTACCTTTGAGGGCCTTATTTTGTTTTAATGTATTCAAGTGAGTCTTGAGTGAGGGAGTTATTGAGTAAATCATTCATTTTTTATCCATTTTCATACCTTACATTGAGCTATTTATTAAGTTACCAAGATCACTCAAGATACAACCTAGAGTGACTCTTGGAGTGATAACTATAATTGTGATGAGAAAGGACACATGGATAGATACTGTCCTCATCCAAGACGACCATGGTGCTCTCACTACAGAACCAATGGGAACCCAACTGAAGACTACCTAGAACTAATTGCAAAATGGGAAGATCGGGTACAACAACGAGGAACTAACCTCATTAGTTTAGAAATCAAGAGAGTTAGTAAAGGAAAATTTCCCAACCTCAATATCGTTACTCGAGGAGGAGAAAAGACAAGAGTTGATGCTGACACTCTACCGCAGATCCAGAAAGAAACACCTATAGAAGACATGTATTATCCTCTAAAACAGAAGTTGTTCTTTAAAAATTCCATAGAAGTATTTCAGAATATCCCTAGCCCTGAGATGCAAGCGAAAACCCCACAGCCTAGTGTTTACCTTAGGATTGAGCAAGTCCCTTCTTCACCCCCTACACCCAGAAACCATGTAGTCACATCGAGACAACACGAGCAACCTCAAAATGTAGTCGACCTTTGGTTTCAATTATTCTCTGACATTCTTAGGATCGATCAATTAACATATAAGTTGTGCAATGTGCTATACCTAGTTTTAGGGAATGAATAACCCATAGAAGATGGAATAAGGACTAATCTACTTGAGAAGAGTATTGAGAGAGTGAAAAGAAGAAAAGTATGAACTAAAAACGAATTCAGACTAGTAGCCCAGTTAGACAAATTTGAGATTAAGGATGGAGCAACCTCAAAATGTAGTCGACCTTTGGTTTCAATTATTCTCTTACATTCTCAGGATCGGTCAATTAACAGATAAGTTGTGCAATGTGCTATACCTAGTTTTATGGAATGAATAAACCATAGAAGATGGAATAAGGACTAATCTACTTGAGAAGAGTATTGAGAGAGTGAAGAGAAGAAAAGTATGAACTAAAAAATAATTCAGACTAGTAGCCCAGTTAAACGAATTTGAGATTAAGGATGTCATGTTGGATCTAGGATCCGATGTGAACATTCTACCTAAGAAAACCTGGGAAGCCTTAGGAAAACCTAGGCTGACATATTCCCCAATTCAGCTAAGAATGGCCAACCAATATCGTATTTTCCCAATAGGAAGACTGGAGAGTGTGGAAATAGATGTTGTGGGAGTGAAGACCATAGCAGACTTTGAAGTGATTGAAATAGTGGGGCATAAGGGCCCTTACCCTGCACTACTTAGCATTGATTGGGCCTAAAAAAACTATGCAGTAATTGACTTAAAGAAAGACACCATGACCTTTGAGGCTGATGGAATAAAGGTAGTTCAACCCTTCGACCCATATGTGGGGCCCAGATATACAGAGCCAACAAACAATAATATGGAGGGAGAAGACTTGGATCACTTATACACTGTAACAGCAGGAACATGAGATGATTATATAAATTCTATTGCTGATGGATCGGTAATTTGGAGAAGTATACAGTCAGTAAACGAAGATTCAGAATTGGCTTTTGATAGTTGGCAGCAAGACTCGTATGAAAAATTCTCAAGGAGATGCGCAACTGTTAGAGAAACTAGATGGGTTGGGACCAAAGTCAGAGAACACCTAGTACCTGATGGCACCTCAGGACTCAACAATTTTATTCTCATCATGGAAGAAAAGGAAGTAGGGGATCAAAGGATCTTAGTACTAGATGTATCCCTCCAGGACACCCCTACCAGATGATGGGATAATCATAGAGCTTTACTCAGAACTTGGGATGATGTGAAGAAAGCTATTAAGTATAGGTTTCATAATAAGGAGCAACTAGAATCAGAGATGCAGATGAACTTCCAAGTTGCACAATTTTTCATCGGAGAATATGATCCTAGAGCACATATTGAATAGTGTGTGACATAGTGGAAAGTTGCAGAAATATCCTCTCGCTTCTGGGTTCAAGTATTTCCCCACTCCCTAGGTCCAATCCCAAAATCTTGGTTCATACACAAGAAAACTAGAAGACAGACCAACAACTGGCCACTGCTGACAGCTCATTTTTGCAAGGAATTCTCGTTTACAGGTAAGTACCCTAAGCTTGAAGTAGTCCTGCAAAAGATTAAAGAATTTATTTTTACAAATCACAGTAATTGGAAATCAAACTTAGAGGTTTGTAAAAAACATAGTCGATAACTTCTGACTAATCTTCACCTACCCTCAACCAAGAATCTCATAGAATGCTATAAGATTAGCAGGGATTCAAAAAGCACCGACGATTTAGAGGAATTGAGAAACCTACCCATCAAAGAGACAGAAGGGAATAGAGAAATACAAAACACCATACCCATCCAGACAGATAGTTCCTACAATCACCCATTAAATTTGCATAAAATCAATACAGGGACCATAGAGCAACCTAATATAGCTATGGTGGGAGACTACTGGGATGAGAAAACTAGTCAAGAAATACAAAGTTTGTTGTGGGAATATGAGGATTTGTTCCCAAAGTATTTTTCAGAGTTAAAGGGAATCAAAGGAGTTATGGGAAAAATGAAAATTGAATTGAAACCAGGATCAAATCTTGTGAAACATAGACCATGCCATCTTAACCCTAGAGTAAAAGAGAAGGTTAAGAAGGAGATAGACAAGATGTTGGAAGCTTGACTTATTTTTGCAGTGGAAGAAGAAGAATGGGTCATCCCAATAGTCATCCAAAGAAAGAAAGGCACAGAGGATATCAGGGTCTCTATAGACTATAGAATCCTTAACTCTATCGTTGTGCATGACCCTTTCCCAACACCTTTTACTGATGAGGTGCTAGAACAAGTTGCAGGGAAGGAAGTGTACTCATTCACAGATGGATTTTCAGGGTACCATTAAGTCAGGATTGTCGAAGAGGACAAAATAAGACCACATTCATAACAGAATGGGGATCTTTCGCATACAATGTGATGCCATTTGGCTTGAATAACGCCCCTACAATTTTCTCCAGGATTGTAATAGCATCTTTCAGAGAGTTTATTCACAAGTTTATAGAGGTCTATATGGATGATTGGATGATATACAGTCTTCTCAAGTAACATGTAGTGTTGTTATGTCTAATGTTTGACAGATGCAGAGAATTGCAGATATCATTGAATCTCAGAAAGTGTACTATTTGTGTACCACATAGGAATTTGTTGGGCCACATAGTATGCCAATAGGGAGTATTGGTAGACCCAGCCAAATTTGCGGTTATTGTGAACATGCCACCACCTACGAGTGCTAAGCAGTTGCGCTCCATGTTGGGACACACATGGTACCATCGCAGTTTCATCAGAAGATATGCAAACATTACTGCACCTCTGGAAAATCTATTGAAAAAGGCTGAAATGTTCCAATGGACCCCAGAATGTGATAAAGCGTTCGAGACCCTAAAGGAGAAGCTCAACACAACATCGATTCTGATATTTAAAAACTGGGAAAATGAATTTCATGTCCACGTAGATGCTTTAGGTATTGACTTAGGAGCTATCTTAGTGCAACCTAGAGATGGAGCCATGGATTATCCTATCTATTTTGCGAGCCAAAAATTGTCACAGGCTGAGCACAACTACACAACAATAGAAAGGGAGTGTTTAGCCATGATTTATTCTTTGCATAAATTTTGACATTATTTGTTAGGCTCTCATTTCAAGTTTTTTACTGATCATTCTGCATTGAAATATCTAGTTAACAAACCTATGTTGGAAGGGAGAATTTGTAGATGGTTTCTACTATTTCAGGAATTTTCTTTTGAAATAGTTATTAATCCTGGAAGATGAAACATAGGACCTGATCACTTGTATAGATTAGAGTCAGGGGAAAGTGGCAAAGCAGTTGATGATCAGATCCCAGATGTAGACTTGTTCTGGGTTGAGGGAATACCATAGTACTTGGAGGACATAGCAATCTTCTTAAGTACATGAGCATGCCTAGAAACATATTTCACAACCCAAAAACGCCATATGGTTGTTAGAGAAACAAATTACCATTTGATCGCAGGACAATTGTATAAATTGGGACTAGATAATATCCTCAGAAGATGTGTCTTGGATCATGAAAGACAAGATATACTATGGGAATTCCACAATGAAGTTGCGGGAGGTCATGTAGGAGGAAAGGCCATTGTGCATAAATTTCTACAAGATGGACTTTGGTGGGAAACGCTCTTCAAGGATGCAAAGGTATATGTTAGATCATGTGATGTTTGTCAAAGAGTGGGTAAGACGTCACGACAAAATGAATTACCACTTCAACCAATTCGAGATCTACAAGCATTTGAGAAGTGGGCAGTTGAATTCATTAGACCGTTCAACCCCACAACTAAGCATTCAAAGCCTAGGTACATCATTACCGCAACTAAATACCTTGCACGATGTGCTGAGGCAGCAGTTGTTCAGGACTATTCGACCGATACTGCTGCTAGGTTCATCTTTGAGAATATTATCACTTAATTTGGATGTCCTAGGAGCCTAACCAGTGATCAGGGAGATCATTTTATTAGTAGAACTATAGCAAAGATGACAGCAGAGTTCCTGATCCAACATCACAAAAGAAGACTCTACCACCCACAGGCCAATGGAAGAGTAGAAGCATTCAACAAGATTCTGGATAGAGGGTTAAAAAAGGTCTATTGCACAAATTAGGATGATTGGGATGATAGATTTCCAGCAGTATTATGGGCTTACAGGACAACCACAAAGAAACTCCACAGTTACACATCGTTCCATCTAGTTTATGGGAAAGAGGCAGTGGTGCCTACATAATTCATCAATCCAAGTTTGTACATTGCATAGATCGCACATATGTCGGAGGAGGAATCAGTTGCGTAGAGACTTGTGGAGTTACAAGAACTCAAGGAGACCAGGTTTTTAGTTGACTTCTATCAGTCGATTGAAAAAGGAAGACAAAAATCTTGTCATGACAAACACATTAAAACTAAAGTATTTGTGCAAGGAGACAAGGTTCTACTCTATGACAGTCGATACCAGAAGCATCATGGGAAGTGCATGCATTGGTTGGGACCATTTATACTTGCAGAGATATGACCCTTGGGAGTAGTCAGACTTGCACAACTGGATGATATGTTGCAGCCAGGATGGGTGAATGGCGCTCGCCTAAAACCTTATATGTCTCAGAACTGAGCTAAAAGGATTTTTTCTCTAGTCTGAAGGAGCATGTATAATAGTTAGATTTGAGTTTTCTGCAATTTTTGTAAATTCAGTTAATAAAGTCAATGGGCACAATGTTGCACCGCGACACCTAGTTCATTTTCTTTTTAAGTGTTGTTTGATGCAAAACTTCTTACTCGACAGCGAAGGATCAAAGAAGGCAAGAAATCATTTATGAAGGTCATTAATATGACGGGGACCCCTTTGTGGTCAGAGGGAGAATGAATCTGAATGCAATTTGATTCCATGTGCCACACACAACCAATATAGTCACAACCTTTATTGCTATTATGGTACCCCGTATGAATTCAGTCAAGCCATAAAGTCGTGATACGCGAAGATTCCATCGGTATTCGCATCGGGATTCCAACCCGTCAAATGGGAAGGTATGAAATAGGCTACATCCTTGTCCAACTTGCACAATAAATGCCAAAATTGCCCAATCAGATTTACCCCGTTAACCCATCCCGTCGGACAACTCAGATCCAAGTTGCGTCCATAGGGTCATGATGAACAACAGTTATTGTTGAACTTGCCAGCTAATCCTGAGTATAAGGCTCTAAGAAATCGTTGTAGAAAGCATTGTTTTCAAAGAATTTAGCAATTTTGAACTCTATAGAGCAAGCAAGCCTGTGCAATCGAGAAACCTGTAGTTGTGATCCCCAATCCTTAATTCGGCACATAATTTTTTGATAACTTGGAGCTCATAATAATGAGAGTTATAGGAAGCTGAAGCGCCATGTCCAAATATGTAGTACCAGATGAGCCTTGCGATCCCCAAGTCGAGGTCATAGGTGATCTAAAGGGGAAGGTATAGCAGGTCAAGCTCCTTGACCTCGACTTAACAGACCAAGTCTTGTTCCCCCAGATGAACATATACGTGTTCTAGACTATCACTCCAGACGTGTTAGGAGGCATGCAGTTTGTGCCCAAGCTTGAATTCATCATCATATTCAACTCAACCATCATGAACCTCGGAGACTTTGCAATGTTCGGTACCACTGGTGAAGTTGCGCAGTGCACCAAGTTCCTAATCAGTAGGGTTCATGATAGAAGTCTCTGGCTGGATAGGCGGTATCCAATCCAAGTTGAGGAAACACATCAGCTCACTGGATTGTCCCTCGAAGTTGAGGATCTGTCGAAGGGATTCCAAGGTCCTAGCAAGCATGGAAAAAAGAAAGGGGAGCCCAGTCTCTATGAAAGGTTACACACGCAGAGGGGGGGGGTGCACAACCAAAATTGACCCCATACTACCAGAGACAGTCGGGACCGGCTGTTACATCATAGACAGGAAGGTTATGAGGTCATACTACAAGGGAGAATGCACGTTGGATGCATTGTCATTGTCCGACTTCTGCGCCAATGGCGTTGTATTCAACTGGTGCCGTTACATGTTGGAGGAACTGCTCGTGGCTTGCAAAGAAGCACAGGAGAAGGGAGGCACCTTCACATATGGCTACCTATTGGTGGCATTCGTGATGTTCAAATGGACACCACCCGCTGGAAGACCGTTGGCACTAGCAGACAAGGGGTGCATGGCAAAGATGTTTGAGCCATGGAACTCCAGGGTGGACTCAGAGAACACAACCTTCAACAAAGAAGCATTCTCCATGTGGTACAATGCATTGATCGATGTAACGCAAAGGTTGTGCATTCTACAAGAGCTCCTCAACTGCAACAAGAGGAACATTGCTTTCAACATGACCCAACATCATACGTTTGTATGGCTGAGGCATGTTAGCAGGTAAGACTTCCATTTGAGGATGTTATTGTTCTAGCTGGACGAGGAGGCCTTCGACAAAGAGGTAATGTTTTGGCCATGAGTTAAACGCAACCCGTGCAAGTCAGGGATGCATTATATCTTTCCTGCAGAACTACTAAAGAATAAAGGCAAAGATGTAGGGGTAGGATCAAGCGCAGGACCAGAAGCCCAGAAGAACGAAGATCAGGTACAGTCAGATTCTGAGGAAGACGAGACGCAACCATTGGAGAGAAATAAAAGAACATTGTCAATCTTCCCGCGGCTTATAGATAAAGCCATGTTGACAGGTGAGGACATCAAAAAGATCCTGATTGATGCGTTCAGCACAGAACCACTGGCAAAGAAGCTCAGAACCAAGGTCTCGCTGAGTAAAATATTAAACCCCCAACCCATTTCATCTTCCATCCCTCGCACTCGCTCAGTGGTCAGAGAAACCCTCGTCATCCATATTTAGGATGAACCTGGGCCTGAAACCTTTCCATCCACCATCATCACCGAACACCCTCCATCACCACCTCAAACCCAGTTGCCAACCCCAGAAATCACAAGTCCAACACAAACCACAGATCCAGAGTCAATGCAGCTCGATCCCCTAGAGAAAGTAGATCGAGAACTCCCATAAAAAACCCAGGATTTTCCTGAGTCGAGATAAAAAGTTTCTAGACCAAACTCCAAAGTACTAGAGAGGAGCTTGCAGTTGACTGGTCCGAACCTGAACACCCAGGACCAACAAATTGTTCCTTTTGTGCCAAAAAAGGACACCCAAATGGTGGAGGAGCTGCAAGCAAAGGAGAGAAGATACCAAAGGTTCAAAAGGAACCCACGTCAAATTTCGGGTAGAGCACGACATCCACATAGGAACAGATGGAGATGGTTCTCCAGAACCCTCAGCAGTGCATAGAGTTGTTGCAACTCTTCCTGGCTAGAACAGAGGTTCTGACACTCTTTCCCTCAGTGCTAAGGTTGAGTCTTGCACCAGGACCATCAATAGAGGAGGAGGTAGAGACCCTCTCAGAGCATTCAATGGCCAATGGACTTCCACTACAGACTCAAGCACCCAGATACACAACTCCTTCATTCGCTGACCTTGCATAGTGGTTAGCAACACACTTGGTTGGAATGATCAGAGCATCCACTGATCAACTAGAGAAGAGGCTCCAGTAGGCCGAGAGATATTCCAAGCATGCAAGGGAGGAATCACTCCTTGTGCACGCATGAAATACACAAGAATCACATGACAATATCCTTGTCGACCGCAGACTAGAAAAAGTGCAGGAAAATCTTGTCTAAGCCTGGCCGAAAATTCGAAAGGTCACACCCCAACTTCCCAAAGCGAGAGATGCAAGAAAGCCAGAGAATCAGATTGATCTGCTTCAAGGAGTATGGTCACAACTAGCCATTCGTGTTGAGCATCTGGAAGTGCAGTTGCGGCAGACTCAACAAGAATCAGAACAGATGCCTCAGAATCTAGAGGAGCATATGGAAAAGGTAGTGCTAGAAGGAAACAATTCTCGAGCAGCACTACATAAGCGCACAACTGAGTGCACAAGGATATTCAGGGAAGTCAGTGATTGGATGGGCATCATCACTAGATGCAAACAAACCTTAGAGGATGTGCGCACCAGAATCTAGGTGTTGAATGAAGAATTTGCGGCCACGATGGATCCGTTGGAGAAAAAACAGAAGTTCAACCAAATCCAGAAGGCGGGCAATAAATTGAATTCCCTCTTTGAGGCACAATCCATAGCAAAGAAGGATTTGCATGACTTCCGGCATGTCATTCAGACAGTGTACATGTAGATGAATCAAGTTGATGCAACAACATATTCTGAGTGGAACTCATTTCTCGCATCCAATACCAAAGGATGTATGACAGAGGCTACCCAACAGTTTGTAGCAGAGGCATCACTCCTTGCCAGGAAGTGGAAGGATAAAGTTGGAAGCTTTCAAGGAGTGAGGAAGTGGGTCTTGGATTTGGTCCTAGAGTTGGGCCCTTCGTTTGAAGAGGTAGAAGAAAAGAAATCACAAGCAGAAGAGAAAAAGAAAGAGGAAAAGGAGGAGAAGGGAAAACAACAGTTTCTCCTGGAAGCTGCGAAAGAGCCAAGTACTTGACTCAAGGACGAGTCAAGGATTATGGTCAGAGTCTGTTGGGCCCTTCATTTTTGGGATAAGGAATTGTGCAAGTTTTGGCCGAGTACGAGTTGTGCAAGATTCAAAAGAAGTTGGACAACAAAGCAAGAAGAATCAACAAAAATTTGTTGCGAAAAGGGACAACGCAATTTCAGCAAAGCAAAAGAGGTTGCAACAAAACAAGAAAGCATGTGAGCCAAGACATAAGACACAACCTAACTTATATATAGGGATGAATATGATTGTGAAAGGGTTTGTTCGTTAGGCTAAATGGTGATTGTGTTCAGTTCGATCTTTCCCTCTATGTTAGGTTGTTGTCAGTTGGGTGAAGTCAGGTTCCGAGTTTGTAATGTAATCTGTACACCATTTTGAGAGTTATAGCTCTGCGACCTGGGTCCAGATCCAAAAGTCTGTAACAGAGCGCTACTGTGTATCTCTAAGTTTTTAAATGAAGAAAAATATGCAGATAATATGAAGAAGGATCTAAATTTTCAAAATATGTTTTGTCTTTTTGTGTTTTACTTATGCATTACAATACCTCTTTATGGTTTATAAGTTCCACATCATGACTCTATGTTTAAATTATTGTTTGCAACATAAGTAGGTTCACTTCTTGCACACATGAGTTCAGATCTGTTTGGTAGTTAGATGTCTTGCGCAATATCAGGATGAATCTTGAAGGTTTTGTGAATCCTCCTAAGTCTTTTCCTTTCCCTTCCCTATCTGTTTGTCTCAGCAGCGCTTCGAGTGAGACTTTTTCTCTTCAGAGAATATGAAAATGGAAGCGCTCTAGACTAATCGGTACCTTTTATTGGTAACCTGAGAAGGACCCTGGTCTGATCAAACTTGCACCAACATCATCTTCGAACTTGTCGTGAGCATACGGCCAACAGCATGAAACCTGTGAAGCATGTTGCAGGACCAAGCCCTTTGGATCGTGCTTGAGGAATCGGCCTATTGGCCCTTGACCAAGTTTTGAAGAATACTTGGTCATATTTGACCATTTTGGGGACTGTGACAGCTTGCCAAAGATGGAGCGCAAGTGAAGTGGAAATTAGGGAAGAAAGACCTATTTTTGGGTCCCTTTTAGGGTTTTTGGGTAGATGTAAAGGGAAACGGATGTTGGCCCATGGGTTTACCCATGCTTAGGCCCATTTTGTAATCTATAAATAGATACTTAGGCAATGTAAGTAGAGGAGAGTAGTACATCTACGTGATGTATAGATAAAGGCTTAGTGCTAGTAGCTGGATATGTGTGATTGGATGTATATTGCAAGTGCTCTGTGCATGATTGTAAGGAGATTGAAAAGCTAAGTGCAAGTTGTTGTAGTTTTGTGTTGAAGTGCAAGGAAGAAGGATCTAGCGAGCTGCGTAGATCTTTTGTCCTGTGCGAAGTAAGGGTCACTGAAGCTCTGTGTTGTAACCGCTTGACTGAGATAATATAAAGAAGAAGACTTTGTGGATGTAGCCCCAGGGTGGGGGTGAACCAAGGTAACTGTGTGTATTCTGCTCTGTGCTTCGACCTAATGTGTTTATCTCCTTCTTGGCTAAGTTCTTGTTGTGATTAAATAGATCTACTTATGCTCTGTGCTTATGATATATGAATGAATGTTAGATCTGATATATAAGATGCTTAGTGCTTGATCTGTTGAATCTAATCTATATTTCTATGGCTAAGTATTGAATCATATTTAGTCTAAGTATTCACTGTGATGCTCTGTGCTATCTGCGAAGTACCATAAGGGTTAAATATTGATGAATGATCTATGCTAAGTTCCTTGTAAAAGATATAATTACATATCGGTGTCCCAGCTAAGGTTGAAAACATCTGAGTCCTGCAACCACCCCTGCCTCTACCTCGAGTGAGACTTCATCTACTTCACAGGTGTTGTCGAAAGGGTCGGTAGTTAGGGTTTTGTTGGTGTGCTCTTGACTGTTGAACCCTGGTTCTGCCCCTATGCCAACAAATGGTTCTATTGCTGGGATGTTGAACTATGATTGATGGGAACTAAAAAAGAAAAAGCTTTGTGCGAAATAAGCTCTGTGTGCAGATCTGTTGCCCTAGTGCGCAATATTCTACTTGACCTACAAATCTTTGTGCCCAGAAAGAAAGGTCAGATCTGAAGGAAAGAGGTCAGATCTGTAAGAAAGAGGTTGATACTGAAGAAAAGAAGTGAGATATGAACACTTTATGCTCTAAGAAAGGTAAAAGTAGAAATTTCCGCAGAAAAGAGGTAAGATCTGTAAGCTCTAGCCTCTAGTAAAGGTAAGAATAGTTCAAGTTTTAGATCTAAAATCTTTGTTCTCTATATAGGTAAGATAAGTGGAATTTTTTTGTTTCTGAAGCATGAATTTAGGTACACTTGATAAAAAAATTCCTAACCTGAAAACTAGAGAATTGTTAGATAAAATAAAGTTTGATATGAATAGGTCTGATAGGAATAGTGAAAGATATGTTATCCCTATGCATAGAAAGAATTTTTGGACTAACCAATGGATGCAGGATCCTAAAAAGAAATTATTGCAGGCTAGCCATAATGATCCTAGCACGCAGTACAAGAAGATTTGGGGATCATGGACGAGAAAGAGAGGATTAACTCTTTGTTACAATTGCAGAAGACCAGGACATCTTACTAAGGAATGCCCTGGGAGAAACCCTAGTTGCCTCTGTTGTAAAGCTATGGAACATGAAGTATTGGATTGCCCTAGAATTATTTCTAGACTTGAAAAACTAAATATGGAACAAGCAAACTCTGAAGGAGATCAAGAGACTAAAATTATGGAAGAACCTCGGAAAGAATCAGAGATCATGTTACTAAAAATAAAAGAAACCCTAGATGATCATAAGGATGTCAGTTTGTCAGAGATATTCAAAGAAAAGGAGAAAATCAAAGTAAGAATAGGAGACTTTGACATTGAATATGATCTGGATGAGGGAACATTGATGAACATTATGACAGAAAGCACTTGGGAAACCCTAGGAAGGCCTGCTCTGGTCCCTTCACTAGGAACCATCGGATTATTTAAAGGAAAAATGGTAACCCTATGTGGAAGAATTACCCAGATAGATATGAGTACCCATGGAACTTCGAAAAAGGAAGAGTTCGAAGTCATTAGATTTATTGAGGACCATGCCCCATTTCCATCTTTGTTAGGAAAGACCTGGATTGAAAAAGACTAGATCTAGAGGAAAGAAGACAAGGAATCCCTAGAACAGAAGAAGCAAGAACTCATGGAATTTATGACTAGAAGGATCGCCTACTTGATGGAGGAACAAGAGAACATATCTCAATTGTTAAACACCAGGGACCTGGATGTCAAAGCTATAAGAGCGTTAGAGGAACCACAGAAGACCGAAATACCTAATCCATATGATGAAGGAGTATTACCCTTGGATCTGAAGAAAGAACCTAAGCAGCGCAAAGTGACTATGTCGAGAGAAGATAAGACTCATAATGGAAAAAGGATGACCGAGACTAAGCCCACTAGGAAAAAGGATAGGAAGCTAAGTAAGAAGAGGGCCAAAATTGGAAAGTTACAGAAGACTCCAGAGGAAACTTCACAGAAGGAAAAATCACAAGAATTGAGCTTCGCCAAGATATCAAAATAGCGACATCTAGCACTTTGCCATGGCGCAGCAATATAGTCGTTGGACCGATATACCTGTTCGACCTCCGCCCCAAACAGGTCAAAAAGAAATTATGGGTTCCCACTAGACCATTGGATAACACCAGAATGGATAGAACGGAGTTAATGAAGGCCCCATATCCATTGCAAGAAGACCGTTGCTAAGTTTCCCTACTTAGTCTGTCGTGCCACACACCGAGAATATTTTTTGCTAAGTGAGAATTTGAGCCCAAAACTTCAGATTACTTCACCCTGTGACCATTGCCTTACTGTTCATCGTAGTCTCTGAATTCATTTTCACACCTGAGCTAGTGGACCCGAGCTTGTATGTCGGACAAGATCAACGTTGTTGAGAAAGTAGTTGAAGAAGTTTTGATTGACCTAATGGCTAAGAGATACATGTCAAAGAGAAGGATGTCTGCAAGTGTGCAAGAATCATCGACAGGAGGAGTCCAAGCTTCTCCCTCCACTGCTCGCGGAGCAGGACCTTCTAGAACCACGACCGAGACAAGAAAAAAGCACAAAGACAATATTGCAAATACCAAGTTGATCTCATGCATTATGTCAGTTTACATACCACCTTTGAGAAACAACATTAACCAAAACAGTGTACCTAGAGACTTTGAGTACACCTTGATCACCATGTATCTTCTGAAAGGGGTGCGCGTAGAACGTGTTGACTAGGATAAGCTCACAACACTGAAATTTAATGATTTTAACCTTAGAGATCGCAAAACCTACAGCATGTTAGCTCTGCATAAATACTTAACCAATACCAAAGGCATAAATCCTAAGATTTTTCCACAGTCCTGGACCTAGAACCTCGTGCAGTCCACATTGCTTAACGTAATGAAGATCCCTCACTTCAGCAGACACCAGGAAGTCAAAGCATGCGTCAGGTTGTTGTTGTCTAGCTACTACGGTGGATACTTATGGTTGGACCGCTGCATCACTGTGGATCCAACTCTAATCAATCAAATCATAGGACTTAGCATGCAAGGGCCCGACCCACAAGACTTTTACCCAAGAAAGACCTTAGACCGAGCACTAGCACAGTGGATAAAGGAAATTTATGGTAATGTAGAGAAGGGTACGTGATGCTACAAGGTAGCCTCTATCCAGAGTGGCGTAGTGCACCTTGCATGTCAGTTGGTCGCGGGAAAGTTGGCTCGTAAGAACATACCAACACAGGTGACTGGCTTCATAGTTGACCTCGCAGGGAAGTGCGCTGAGGGACTACAGATGAATTAGGCACAGTATCTTGTAAACTAGTTAGAGATAGATTGTAGAGGAGCGCAATACCAAGGGTATGAGTTAAAATTTATTTGGTTTCTCATACTCATCGCTTTCATCACTTGGGAACTGCCAAAGGGAGTCACTTTTCCGGAGATCGAACCTTTTGAACCATTAGTCACGAAGTTTTGTATGTTGTGGTACTCCAACAACATGAACAAGCAGTGGCATTCCAATGTTGTCTTCCACACCTACTTCAACCAACTAAAACATGCAATCCAATCTACACCGTGAATCACCCCAAACTTACTTCATAGGTTTATACCTTTGATGAAATTTAGTGCGGACCACCACTTCACCTATATTACAGTGCGATGAGCATAAATAGCAGCTCCAATCCTACTACAAGCTAACAGAAGATGACTTGGAGGAGATCATCGAGGAATGGTCGGCGAACCTCCTTGTTGCAGCGGACCCCGCAGACATGTCCGACAAGGAAATCCATGAAGCTATGCTGGATACACTTGGACCAAGCAGGAATAAGAAGGATGATGAAGTTGAAGATCTCCCTAGCACGTCCCTGAAGACTACTTCGATCTCACTTGCATAGGGAGGTGATGGTGACGAGCTAGGTGGTACAGAAGTTGAAAAAAACAGAGGCAAGGTTACTCCACCTAGAGAGGAAGAGGATCCTTCCATGAAAAGAAATATGACACCACCAAAACCCTCCTCCCGAAAGAAATATAAGGCCACCCGAACCACACTTAAAACTACCCTTACCCCGGATGACTTCGACTTCTTAATTGTCGCACTGAATGATGTTTCACTAGAGCTCGCAGAAAAGAAAGAAGCAAAGAAAGAGGAGCTATTCAATTGAATCAAGGATGAACTCAAATTAGTGCATCAGACACTCCAGTCCAGCCATGCAGTTTCTATAACACCCTTGATAAGAGGAACATCAGGAATAGGTAATGAGCCCACTCAATTACACCAAATCATTGATCAAGTCGAAGCTTGCCTTCGACGAGCTCAAGAAGACACAACACAAGCCACCCAGGCTTTGATGCAAGTGTTGGCGACGGAAGTCACTCCTAGATTGCAACAGGAGCAGAGCCCGATGCCCATCATTTTATGTCACGATTTGTTTATAAAAGGGATGATCAAATGGAAGTAAACTCAAAACAATATTGTTTCAACTCTAAAACTAGGCCAGACATGCATGGGCAAGTGAGGTCTTAGTTAAAATTCAAACAATGAGTTGTAATAAGGGTGAGTAGGGGGGAGATTTGTATAAGGAGAATGCACGGGTCTGTCATAAACTAAAGGCTTCTAACAGACTGTAGGGGAAGGCATCTAAACACAAGATCTTCTTACATTCAAACGTAGAAAACCAGAGCATACAACGATGCAACAATAAATCCTTTATCATAACACAATTGCAATAATTCATGCGAATCAGTCGATCATGAACTCCCTAGGTATGAAATGAAAACTTAGATGGGGTAGGAAAACTGTCTATCATAAAACAAGAAATCTCACATACAAATGCATAACCAGAGAACTAGAATGTCTGTTAAAATTTTACAGTCGGGAACATTGCTCTACCATCGATACCTTACAAAATGGAAAAATTTCCTACATATACTCAAAGAGAAACCAACAGCGAAACCAAGACACTTCATTAAAAACATTGTGTCTACATGTCCACTGACAATCTGCACATGCAGTCTCTGAATGATCGTGCACCTATGGGAGATGCAAATCGAACTCCTGACAGTCCTGTGGGTGAACTGACGTGCTTTTAATTTGTCACCAGACTTTCCCTTTATGGCGGATACGATGTCTAACCACCACCAACTACCTCAATAACTATTTCCTTGGGATTGAGAACGGTCCAGCCAACTCTGCACCTTTGGGACGTGGAGGTCCCCTTGCGCTGCCACTTGGATTGGTTGAACGGCCTGATGAATAGATGTGGAGGCCATTGCGAAGGCTGGGGCGTATAATGGGAAGTGATGGATAGGCAGAAGTAACATGGAACATGGGGCTTAAGTGGATAAGAAGTAGAGACAACCATATAGGCGGGAACAGAGAAAGAGAGGCACATGGCAGAGGGCAAGTGGGTGATGAGATGGAGAGGGGCCATGTAGTCGGAGGGAAAAGAGCTGTGGCACCTGATGACTAGGCAAGGTTCCATGGGAATAGTGATAGGGAAACCGTAAGGTGGAAGGCCTGAGGGAAGGAGGAAAGATGAGTTGGAGGATGAGGGGGAGAACACCCTGTAGGAGGTGATAGGTAGAAATGAGAGAAAAGGGGAAAAGGATGGGCCAAGATGGCACTGAATGGAA
>SNQJ01S0019014.1:32207-59979 GCA_010110895.2 Picea sitchensis | reverse complement strand
AGCTTGAAATATTTCTTTCGACTCTTCCTATCAAAAGCTTGCTTGATCTTCTGCTGATAACTGTAGGCCCTGCTCATTACATGCTCCCTGATCTGTTGCACTTCCACCATTTGATGAATCCTTCTGACCATATCGTCAGGTTCTCCTTCGAGGTCTTGAAAGAATTTCGCCATAGACAATGCGAGTTGAGTAGGAAAAACATCTTATGTCCCGTAAACTAGTTGGAAAGGTGAGATGCCAAGGGACCTCTTTGTTGTCACCCGATCAGCCCAAAGAGAAAATTTGAGCTTTGAATCCCAGGCCCTTTTATTGTCTTCCAGTAATTTCTTGATGAGCTTGATTAGACTTTTATTGGAAGACTCTGCCAGTCCATTTCCTTGAGGATAATAGGCAGTAGAGTGAATCAGTGAAATCTTAAACTGTTCACAGAACCTGACTAGAGGCTCAGACCTAAAAGAGGCGGCATTTTCAGTGACAATCCTGCTAGGGCAGCCAAATCTGGCTATGATTCCCTCCAGGAAGCTGATAATTACTTTGTGAGAAGTGCTCCTGGTGGGGACAACTTCTATCCACTTGGTGAAATAGTCTATCGCAGTCAGGATCCATCTGTGTTGGCCAGTTGAGGGAGGATGAATTTCTTCAATGAAGTCCAACCCCCACTACTGAAAGGTTGTTGAAACTACTACAGGCCTTAATGGCAGAGGTTTGAGTTGTTTCTTTCCTGAGAACTTTTTCCATTTGATGCAAGCTCTGATTTCTCTGCAGACATTAGCGAATAAAGTGGGCCAGTAATACCCAGCCCTAAGGATCTTATGCATTGTGGTCCTCCAGAAATGATGACCCCCGCAAAGGCCGTCATGGAAATCAAACATAACCTTATAGGCTTCCTGCGGGTTCAAGCACCTTAAAAATACCCCTAGAGGGTATTTCCAGTACAAGGCTTGGTTAATGAGGCAATATCTGACCGTCTTGATTTTTAAAGCTCTCACCTTACTTTTTCCCATTCCATCAGGAGGCTTCAATTCTTGCAGAAAGTATAGAATATCCTTGTACCAGGTGCATGTTGCTAGTGATAAGGCACCCTGAGAACCCTTGTTGGATGACTCAGCTTGCTGATTTTCTGAACAAGCATTGATGAAGTTAATCCCCAAGGCTTTGTAATTGGATTCAGCCAACAACTTGACTAAACCCTACTCCTTTATCAACTTGGTGGGATTAATCTCCAGATCAAACTCCAGGATCTTGGCAATCCATTTACCTCTTCTCCCATCTATGTCTGATTGTATAAGGATGTCCTTCACAGAGGCTAAAGGAACGTATGCAGTGACCTTTGAGTGCAAGACATAGACTCTGAAAGCTTTGAGAGATTTCACCAAGGCATAGGCTTGCTTCTCCATGATCTCGTACCGGACTTCTGCATCTCTCAATGCCTTGCTGAAGAACAAAATGGGTTTTTCTCGCCCTTCCTCATTTTTCTGCAACAAGACCGCTGCTACCGTATCACAAGAAGCAAAAGAGAAAATCATGAAACCTTTGGAATAACCAGGACTGATCAGCACAGGTGCCTCAGTCAATGCCTTCTTTATTTGGATAAAAGATTCCCTGGGTTCAGTAGTCCATTTAACTTCATTTTCCTTCCTGAGAATGGTTGTGATGTGTTTTACCATCTCAGCGAAATTTGAGACAAACCTCCTCAAAAAGTTAATCTTCCCTAAAAAAGCTTGAACTTCCTTTCTAGACCGGGGAAGTGACAGGGTATGAATTGCTTCTACCCTGCTGGGATCAATTCTCACTCCTTCTGCTGATACTATATGACCTAACAGTCTCCCTTCCTTCATAGCAAACAAAGATTTTTTGGGGTTTAAAGACAGGCCAAACCTTCGATACTTCAAGAAAACTTTCCTCAGGTGACGACAGTGCTCTTTGTCTGACCTAGAGAAGACAGTGATTTCATCCAGATAGATCACCACAAACTGATCTTTCTCCCCAACGAAGGCTATATCCATGGCTCGCTGAAATGTTGCTCCTGCATTCATCCATCCAAAAGGCATATTGGCATACATGAATGTTCCCCAAGGAGTGGTGAAGGTCATTTTTTCTCTATCCTCAGGCATGACTGATATCTCGTTATAACCAGAGAAACCATCAATCATGGATATCCTAGATGCACCAGTTACCCTCTGCAATATGTGTTCCATGTTGGGAAGGGGATAATTATCTTTCCTAGAGCTCCTGTTCAGGTTCCTAAAATCAACACAGAGTTTGATTTCTCCACTTTTCTTCCTTACTGGGACCAAATTGGCCACCCATTTGGAATATCTCAAGGGGACAATGATTTGGGCATCTAGCAATTTCTTCACTTCTTTCTCCATGACAGGTAGCAACATGGGATTTATCTGCCTCAGCTTCTGCCTAAATGTCTTAGCCTCTTCTTTCAGCGGGATTTTGTGCTCAATGACAGATGTGTCATAAGTCTTGAGGTCTTCATAGGCCCATGCAAACACATCAACGAATTCCTTTAATAGCTCAGTATATTCTGCCCTCTGTTCATCGGTCAGGCTGCTTGATAATTTGACAAACTTAGGCTCCTCTTGCGTGTCGATGTTGCACTTAGATGAATCAACATCTCCTCCTTAAATCTTACCTCTTCCTCCCACATCATTCCCATCGAACAGTCTTTCTAAGGGGACTAGTCCCCTCGAAATATGATTACTGGGAAATTGAACAATATGGTGATTAACAATTTTATTCAAGAATACCTCAAAGGGAGGGTCACCTTCGGGATCAGGATCCTGATCAATGTGTAATGCAAAAAACTCATCAACGGACTGAAGAAATTTTCCGATTTCAAGGTCGTCCTTGAATACCTTCCAATGCTTTATATTGTCTGGGATGGATGGCATGTATCTTATCTCGACCTCACCATTGATCTTCGGTGGTAGAGGGATCCTGAACAGACTAGCTGAGACCGCTAAGGAATCGGTCGAGGTATCCTCTTCCCTTGGGACAAAAGAAATGTTGAAAGCTGAGAAACAATTATCAATTAGGTCCCATACCTCGTTTCTGTAACTCCTAAGTTGAGGATGCTTGGCCTGATAAACCTTCCTGACCTGTTGGATTATTAATTCCACATCTCCGAACAATTCCATCTCCCTTATTCCCATTCCTTTTGCAGCCCTCATACCCAGAACAAGAGCTTCATATTCTGCCACATTGTTGGTGGTTTCAAATTCCATCTTGTATGACAGGGATATGGTCTTTTGAAAGGGCGATATGAAAATCACTCCAGCGCCTGCGCCTATACTGGAGGAAGCTCCATCAAAGAAAATCTTCCAAACAGAGGTGGTTGGAGGAGGTATCTCTTGACTAAGAATGGGCTACTTTCTGATTTGTAACAGGACCTCAGGAGTTTCAGTGATCTGTAACAAACTAGACCCAAAATCAGTGTCAAGTGCAAAGATGGGGTGATTAGTGGGGTTTGCTTCATCACTGACAATATAGGCTAGCTGGGCTTCTCTGTATAACCTCATGTGTTCCCCTCCAAAGACTGGAATGGTGGCATATGTGATATCCATCTGTAACATTCCTCCAAGTCTTTTAATCCAGGACCTAGACAACAACATGTCAAACTTGGGGGGAACATCAGCTACCACAATGTCCATGACCACACTCTTCATGGGCAGCTGAAATAAAGAGACCACCAGATATTTGATGACTCCAAGACATTGCACCCTCCTTGAATCAAAAGAGTACAAATCATGATAGGCCTTTGTCACTTCCAGTCCCAGCTCTTCCATGACCACCTTGGGCATAAGGTTATGGGAAGCTCCTGAATCCATGAGGCAATTATGCAACACTTTATCATGTATGTTTAGGGAGGTGTAGAAGGGAGGGGATGAATCATCTCTGTCTTCTACCATGGGACCTAGGATGACTGCTGGTTTCTCATCTTGAAGTTTCACTAAGTCAGAGGGAGGCTGGGGGGACTCAGATTGTAGCAGCTTGGAGAGGGACCTTTTAAAGTCTTCATTTTTAACTAGCTCAGAGAGGGGGACGGGAATCCTGATCTTTTGAATCTCATGCTCAAAATTAAAGGAGGAAATAGGCTTAGGAGCTTCCCTTACCTTAGAGACAGGTTCTTTGGCTGTTGGTGAAGCACTCTGAGCTTTCTTTTCTTTAGTAGTGGTTGCTGCAGTTTTAGTAGGCCTTTCTACTATGAGGGGCTGGTCTTGGCTGTCAAAGTCTCCTTCCTTCTTTCTTGACCTGAGATTGTATCTGTTAGAGGCGTGACCGGCCCTTTCTCCTTTACCTAACTCATGGATTTGAATTTTCATTAGGGATTCTTCATATGAAGACTGAGTCAAATGGGGAAAAGGAGGAGCTTCTTCAACACAATGAATTTCGAGGTCAAACTCATCTATCTCCTCCCCTCCCTCATGACTAACTAGGTTATTTTGGAGATGGGTTTGAATCCTTTGATCTTCCCTGTCTTTCCCCTTTGGTTCCCTTGGGAAGGCCTGTGGTCCATTGTTATTAGGTCTCCTAAAACCTCTACCATCAGCATTATGGGGATTTTTGTACATGGGCTTCCCTTCTAACTCCCACCTTTCCATCCTGGAAGAAAGTGATTTTAGTACTCTAGTTGTCTCATCCATCTGAAGGGGTAGGGGAGAGGGACTGGATGAGGAGGCTTCAGGCCTTTTCCTGGGCATGTTCCTGTCAGCAGTGTTTCTGAGTCGATCAACAGCCAATATGTTAGATTCTACCTCCACAGCTGCATCCTGCATGTGGGCCAGGGTAGTGGCTCTTCTCTCCCTTAGCAGTAGGTAGAAATCAGGATCAAAAGTGCTAGCATAAGTGATCTTAGCCGAGGCTTCTGAGGGATTTATCTCAGTGGGGATTTCATTATACATTTTATTAAATCTCTTGGAGAAGTCAGAGACATATTCCCCTTCTTTTCTCTTCAAAGACCCAAACTCTGTCATGTAATACATCAAGTCTTTTTTATCTCCCCACTGTCTCAAAAAGACATTATCTAAAGCTTCGATCCCATCAACAGATCCAGGAGGCAGGGCCTTAAACCATTTTCTAGCCTCGCCTTGGATACTATGGACAAAAATCCTCATCCATACATCTGCATGCATGATGAAATTATCATCTGTGAAATTGTAAAAGGCTTCTAGGTGTTCTTCTGCAGTTATGTCCCCCTCACCTATAAACTTGGGCAACTTCTTGAGGTAACCATCTGCCGGGAGGGCATTGAGAGGCTGAGGTAACACAAGGGGAGCATACCTAGTGGCTATAATAGCCTCCATTCTGGCCATAGGGGGATTTACTCCTGCCATGGGAATATTAGGTGGAGGATAACTTGGAGGAGAAGGAGTGTGAACAGGGGATATCGGAAAAGAGTTTCCTGGAGGAAAGGGAGACAACGGGGAAAACAGAGAGAGAGCTAAGGGGCCTAAATGGGCAGACGCTTCTCTCTGCACATCAATAGCAACAAAAGGAGGGCTAGTGAAACCTTCTGAGGTTCGAGGTCTGCGCTGAGGCACATCTTCAGGGGAGGGGGGAGTGACAAGGATCTCTCCTTCTGATGCTAGACCAGGAGGGGAAAACTCAGCAGGAACACTCCCAAAATTTAGAAAACGGGAAACCTCAGAAAAAGGCTGGCTAGGAAGCTGAGAATAAGAAAATGGAGTTTTTACGGAAGGAGGTGGGGAAATACCTGGTTCAGTGGCGAAGATTTCTCCTTGAGAGGCTTTCCCTTTTCTTATAATCACCTCCGGATCTTCTTCAGGCGTGGCCAGAGGAAGCTGCGGATGGGACCACGTGTGTCTACCACTGGAAGCCACAACTAACCCAACAGGTTCGTCGCAGTGGAGTCGTCACAATGGAGTCGCCAGGTGCACAGTAGCAATATTCAAGGGCTCGGATACCTGATGCACCTTCAGAATCAGAAGCTCAATGTCATTCAATCCCAGAGAAGATTTTCAACTTCGTCCTCGGAAACAGCGCCAGAAATGTTGGCGACGGAAGTCACTTTTGGATTGCAACAGGAGAAGAGCCCGATGCCCATCAGTTTATGTCATGATTTTTTTATAAAAGGGATGATCAAAAGGAAGTAAACTCAGAACAATATTGTTTCAACTCTGAAACTAGGCTAGGCATGCATGGGCAAGTGAGGTCTTAGTTAAACTTCAAACAGTGAGTTGTAATAAGGGTGAGTAGGGGGAAGACTTGTATAAGGAGAATGCAAGGGTCTGTCATAAACAACAGGCTTCTAACAGACTATAGGGGAAGGCATCTAAATGCAAGATCTTCTTACATTCAAATGCAAAAAACCAGAGAATACAACGATGCAACGATAAATCCTTTATCATAACACAATTGCAATAATTCATGCGAATCAGTCGATCATGAAATCCCTCGGTATGAAATGAAAACTTAGATGGGGTAGGAAAACTGTCTGTCATAAAACAAGAAATCTCACATACAAATGCATAACCAGGGAACTAGAATGTTTGTTAAAACTTTACAATCGGGAGCTTTGCTCTACCATCGATACCTTACAAAATGGCAAAATTTCCTACATATACTCAAAGAGAAACCAACAACAAAACCAAGACACTGCATTAAAAACATTGTGTCTGCATGTCCACTGACAATCTGCACATGCAGTCTCTAAATGATCGTGCACCTATGGCAGACGCAATCGAACTCCTGACAGTCCTGTGGGTGAACTGACCTGCTTTTAATTCATCGTCGGACTTTCCCTTTATGGTGGAGACGATGTCTAACCACCACCAAATACCTCAATAACTGTTTCCTTGGGATTGAGAACAGTCCAGCCAACTCTGCACCTTTGGGACGTGGAGGTCCCCTTGCGCTGCCACTTGGATTGGCTGAACGACCTGACGAATAGATGTGGAGGCCATTGCGAAGGCTGGGGCATATAATGGAAAGTTATGGATAGGCGGAAGTAACATGGAACACGGGGCTCGAGTGGATAAGAAGTAGAGACGACCATATAGGTAGGAACAGAGAAAGAGAGGCACATGGCAGAGGGCGAGTGGGTGATGAGCTGAAGAGGGGCCATGTAGTCGGAGGGAAAAGGGTTGTGGCACCTGATGACTAGGCAAGGTGCCATGGGAATAGTGATAGGGAAACTGTAAGGTGTCAGGCTTGAGGGAAGGAGGAAATATGAGTTGGAGGATGAGGGGGAGAACACCTGGCAGGAGGTGACAAGTAGAAACGAGAGAAAAGGGGAAAAGGATGGGCCAGGATGGCGCTGAATGGAAAACGTATGGAGGAAGGTGGAGGATATTGGATATGGGACATCATGGGGTCCGTCGGGAGCCGCCAATTCCGGACCCCCCCCCTTATTAAAGGTAGAAANGAATGGAAAACGTATGGAGGAAGGTGGAGGATATTGGATATGGGACATCATGGGGTCCGTCGGGAGCCGCCAATTCCGGACCCCCCCCCCTTATTAAAGGTAGAAAAGCGAGGGGGTTCCGGAATTGCCTGTGCATCGTTGATCTGGGCGCTTTGATATCAACCGTCGGGAAGGTGCGCGCCTAATTCCGGACCCCCCCCATTCTCTTAAAGATAGAAAGGTGGGGGGGCTATGGAATCGGATGCTGACTGTGGATCTGGGCACGCGGATCTCTGCCGCCCAGATCTTCTTGCTGCTTATCCACAGGTGCTTTTGCGCCCCGAACTTAGGGTAAGTGGGTTTTCGCCCGCTTCTTCGCACTTTCCTCCCCTCTTACAAGAAATGTTTCTAACAGCAAGCACATAAAGCACTTCTAGAACAATAGAATGAGGCAGAATGGGAAAATCTTGCCCTGAAAGAGAAGTGGTTCGAGGAAAAGGCACAGTTGCTAGCAGAGAAACTTGAAGTATAGGAAAGGGTTCACAAAGCACTACGCTCTGTGATGGTCATAGAAGTGAAGATGGAATACCATCTCCCATAGCAGGTGACCCAACTGGAAGAAGTAATCCAGCAACTCCAACAACGCATCACGGATCTGGAGCTCCGCACCGTGCCCAAGAGCCCCCAAGAAATAAGAGATCTAAGAGACGCCATTGCTAGAAGTGCAGTAGGCCGATTAAAAACCTTTTCCTTGGAATGCAAGAAGATGAGCGATAGAAGCGCCCAGACTTATGAAACCCTCACAGAGAATCTAGAATTGTAGACATTGAAGGCACAACTTCAAGAAGCAAAGTAGCATGCAGACATGATACAGGCACAGATAAATACTTTGACCCTAGTCGAAAGAATGAAGAGGTTCACATAACAACGCACAACCCAACAACAGGTACATACGCTGCAAAGTAAAGTGATGGAAGTCTCCCAACGACTTCATCCAATCCAAGAAAAGGCATGCCAACTGTTCATTGAACTTGAAAGCCAGGGAGTTGAACTCAAACAGGTTGTCATCACTGCAGAAAAACACCTGGAAGGACCGCTCAATGACACAGTGATCCAGGAATTTACTCGGAAAGAAGTTGTCGCACTACAGCAGGTCGAAGCAGCTCAAGCCAAGCTCAAGGCATTCGAGGCAGAATCGATCAAACCTGAGTGACTCGGGACGAGTCACAGGTGAGTGTTGGGGGCCTATTGGCCCTTGACCAAGTTTTGAATAATACTTGGTCATATTTGACCATTTTTGGGACTATGACAGCTTGCCAAAGATGGAGCACAATGCGAAGTGGAAATTAGGGAAGCAAGACCTATTTTTGGGTCCCTTTTAGGGTTTTGGGTTGATGTAAAGGGAAATGGATGTCAGCTCATGGGTTTACCCACTCTTAGGCCCATTTTGTAATCTATAAATAGATACTTAGGCAATGTAAGTAGAGGAGAGTAGTACATCTATGTGATGTATAGCTAAAGTCTTAGTGCTAGTAGTTGGATCTGTGTGATTGGATGTATATTGCAAGTTCTCTATGCATGATTGTAAGGAGATTGAAAAGCTAAGTGAAAGTTGTTGTAGTTTTGTGTTGAAGATCAAGGAAGAAGGATCTAGCGAGATGCGCAGATCTTTTGTCTTGTGCGAAGTAAGGGTCACTGAAGCTCTATGTTGTAACCGCTTGACCGAGATAATATAAAGAAGAAGACTTTGTGGACATAGCCCCGGGGTGGGGATGAACCACAGTAACTGTTTGTATTGTGATATGTGCTTCGACCTAATGTGTTTATCTCCTTCTTGGATAAGTGCTTGCTGTGATTAAATAGATCTAGTTATGCTCTGTGCTTATGATATATGAATGAATGTTAGATCTGATATATAAGATGCTTAGTGCTTGATCTGCTGAATCTAATCTATATTTTTGTGGCTAAGTACTGAATCATCTTTAGTCTAAGTATTCATTGCGATGCTTTGTGCTATCTGCAAAGTACCATAAGGGTTAAATATTGATGAATGATCTATGCTAAGTGCCTTGTAAAATATATAATCACATATCGGTGTCCCAGCTAAGGTTGCAGACATCTGAGTCGTGCAACCACCAATGCCTCTACCTCAGGTGAGACTTCATCTGCTTCCCAGGTGTTGTCAAAAGGGCCAGTAGTTAGGGTTTTTTTGGTGTGCTCTTGAGGGTTGAACCCTGGGTCTACCCCTGTGCCAACAAATCGGGAATCTAAATTCGAGTTGGTTCAACCCTTCTTGTTTGGCTTGATCAGTATCCTTTACCAAATAGAAACCTACATGGAAACCATAGGCTATGAAATCCCATTTCTTGTTTTTGACCAGGGTGGCATTGTATCCTTTCAAGATGGTATGATAAAATATTTCTCCTACAATGATTCAGTCTAGGACATGAGCTGGTAGGAGATGTGGTGCTCTGGTCGCCCCGAACACCCTGATGTAGGTGGCGCGCTCATCCAAATAACAATGGCCTACCTTGGATATCATTTTCTTGGTTGTCCTCGATAGCCTTGGGCATTCCTTCTTAAAAAGAATAAAATAAATTCGAGCGATGAATTCATCACAGATGAGGGAGTAAGATTTCTTATACCTGTTTTCCCATACCACACTGAAGTAGACATGGTCCGAGAGCTCTACAAAATTCCACCTCAGCTTCATGTTGGCGAAGACGTTCCTAGCACACATGACATCAAGTAGGTATGAAGCCATGTAAAAAGTTAGTGCTTCCCCTTACTTCGGTGTCTGATCCTACTACACACATATACTTAGTTTCTTGGAGATTATTTCTCCCCAATTGAAGCTGCACCTGATGATCACAATTGTGTATGCAAAAGGCATCCATGCCTCCGAAAACTTGGAGAAATATTTCTCTCTGTATAACCGGCAGATGAGAGCCATCAAATAGATGTATGGCTCCCTCAAGTTAAATGTACCATACCAGCTAGTGCTCCGGTTGATAAAATTATTGTCCTCCATCCACCATGAGACCATCACTCAGCTGGTGTCATGGTGTTCATAGGACTTCAACACGAAGTCTGTGTTTAACCGCTCCTCTTGGTCTCTGTGTTTGTAATAATTATGAGATTCTACCGGGAGGAAAAATCCGACACACTCACCATTGTCATCGTTGATTAAACATTTATGTGTGTATGTGTGGTCGATGAGCCATTTCAGGACCTCTATGCAGGGGAAAATGGGGGTTCTTCTTGCCACCATGTGAATATATGACCGTTGGATGTTCGAGAACACTTGCTCATCGAGTTACGTTACGTATGAATCACTATGTGGGACATATTTCGGGTATTCTTCTCGAATGATCTTGTTAAACAAATCCCCCCACTATGGTAACTCCATCTTGGACCCAGTGCTTGCCTTAGTATCACCAAAGGCCGAAGGCTAGACGAAAACCTTCTTCATTGTTGTCTTGAAGATAGGATGCAACCTAGGGACGTATTCTAATTGCCTCACAATCCCTAGAGAATATCCTTCACCTTTCTCTGGTTCTTTTATCTTTGGTGTTCTCAGCGAGCATCTGGTGGTTGGCTTTCTAGGCAGCATTGTTCCTGCAACTTAAGAAAAATTACAAAGACTCTGTAAAAACCGGATAAACACATATAAATTATAGCCATGTAAAATTTACAGACTTGGATACATACCTCTGAAGCTTGTTAAAACTCGGTTATTTTGATAATCACGGGGTTGATACAGCCTTCAAGTTGTTCGTCTTTCTCCTTTGGACGCTCTGGAATTATCTTACACGTAGAATGATTTCATTCACAACAGCTCAAGAGATTTTAAACAGGAAAGATATTGTCTTGTCGCATCAGCTATTCAATTCGAGTAATGAGTGAATTTTCAATAAATCTGTCGCCGAATCTCTAGAACTTAAATTCGTCATGGGTTGACAATGGAGGCGCGGGTGGTGATGTGGTCTATCGGTGATTTTGAACGGCTATTTTGATTGGTGCATGAGGTATCAACTAATGCAGGATTGGGTATTAATTGGCTCCTTAAATGCTCAAAATTTGATCGTATCTAATGCTAAAACGTCGCATCGTGTTGTTCTTTCAGTGGGTGGATCAGGGATTGGGGTTGTGCCACGAACATTTCCATTGATATCCTCCTCAAAAAATCTTCGATGTTGATCGATATTACTGTTTAATGTTGATGCGGAAAAGATGACTAGGAGTTGTGACTCACACCTAGGGAACCAAGAATAACTTGGGATAGAACTAGACCGTACGACCCTCTTACCTGGTAAAGACACGTGGCGTTGGAGACCAGTGACTTAATTCGCTTGTATTAATCGAGGTCGATACTTTTCTTAAGTTATTCGTTCTAAAACAAACCTTAGCTTCCCTATGTCGAAAAAGTGTTCAGGATCGGCGATCGGCGATAAACCTATCAAAGCGCTTTCGAATCGGCTCCCTTGAAAAAATCCTGATGTTGAAAACGCATCGGGGATCGGCGATCGGGGATAACTTTTATCATGGTCATAATTTTTGTTGTGATCCTTCTGGGTTTTCCCTGATTCCAATAAATCACGTCGGGCATCGGTTATCGGCGATATATTTTTGTTCTTCATTAATGTCTGTCCCCCCCATATTTTATCGATGTCGAAGGAGAATCGATTATCGGTGATATCTTTATGCAAAAAACTTAATGCAAACCAAAAATTCCTTCTGTCGATTGTTGGCTCTCGACCAAGTTTTGGGAAACTTTGGTCAGGTTTGGCCCACTTTTGGACTTCGACAAGTTGGAGCGCCCAGGCGGAGCTGAGATCACGGATCTCACTTATTTTTTGGGGTATGTGGACCCAGCAAGGGGTTCTCTATGGTTTTATAACGGGTTTATGGGATGTCGGCCCATGGTTTTTTCCCATTTTTAGGCCTTATTTTAAGGGTTTGTAAAGTATAAATAAAGAGGAATGTATTGTAGAAGTAGATCGCAAATTCTTGGTGCAAAGGAATGTATGTGCTCGAGGCTTTGTGCTCGACTGTGATTTTGTAGAAGGTGTTGAGTGATGTGATAGAGACCTGGCTCTGTGTATTTGACCTAGTTTTTGGAAGGAAAAGAAGGAGGATCTAGTGCTTAGTGCCCAGGTCTCCTGTCTTGTGCGAAGTTTGATTCTTTCTCTTAGTCCAAAGATCTGACTAGATGTAAGATTTTGGTGGATAATAAAGAGGCGAAGCAGTTTGTGGACGTATCCCCACATTGGGGTGAACCATGTATATTTAGTGTCTCATGGTTTTCTTTGTGTTGTGTTATTTTTGTTATGAATCTGCTTAGTGCTTTGATTATGATGTGCAATAGATAGACATGTCATTGCTTAATTATTTTACTTAGGTTAAATGATAAATGAATGCTAGATTTAACTCACAGTGCTAAGCGCTAAGTGTTTAGGGTGCATAATCACTTGGTATTACTGCACTAGATCTATATTTGATTATGCTCTGTGATGTTAATCGGGTTAATAACTAATGCATGACACTTCCTAAGCGTTAACAAAATATTTTGTGAAGTGTTGTTATCATATATCTATGTCCCAGCCTGGTTACAAACACTTGTGTCCTGTAGTACCCCCACCCCATGTCTACCTCGAGTGAGACTTCACCTGCTTCCAGGTGTTTCCCAAAGGATCAGTAGTACTAGTCGAGGTTTTTTTGGTGCATTGTTAAGCATTGAACCCTGGGTTTGCCCTTGTGCCAATAAATGGTTCTCTTGGCAAGACCTAAAACTGTGAATGTTGGGAACTGAAGTAAAGAAAAGAGAAACTATGTGTGTAGATATGTTGTTGAAGTGCACAATAATCTATTTGACTTGTGAAGCTTTGTGCCAAGAAAGTAATCTATTCTATAGAAAAGAGGTAATATTCTAAAGCTTTTTTCTTTGGTAAGAGAAAGATAAGTGAAAAAATTTATTTCGAAAGCATGAATTTAAGTATTTTTAATAGATTTTATCCTAGTCTGAACGCTAGGGAAAAATTGAAAGAAAGATTTCATTTTAGTAAATTTAATAGAAATTAAGAAAGATATGTTATTCTTATGCATAGAAAGGTTTTTTGGACTAATAAATAGATGCATGAACCTAAAAAGAATTTTTGCATATTGCAGGTCCAGCACTGTGATCCTAGGGGAAGTGCACAGTAAAGAAAAGATTGGGGAACATTTAAGAGAAAAAGAGGATTTAATTTGTGTTATAACTGCAGAAGGCCGGGACATCTTGCAAAGGAATGCCCTGGGTAGGATTTATTTGTCTTTGTTGTAAGGTTGTTGGTCGTGAGGTTGAGGATTGCCCAAGGATTATTGCTAAAGTTGAAGGGATGAACATAAGACAAGAAAATTATGAAAAGAATCAAGAGACTAAGGGTATGTTACAAATTCATAAAGAGAAAAGGTCAGAGGAAGTTCAGACTATGTTATTACAGTTAGAAGAAATGATGGATGCTCATAAAGATGTTAGTTTACCAGAAAGATTGAAAGAAAAACAATGCATAAAGGCAAGAATAGAAGACTTTGACATAGAATGTGTCTTGGATGAAGAAATGCAAGTGAATATTATGACAGAAGAAACTTGGAAAATTTTGGGAAAGCCTACTATGGTACCTTCTTTAGGAAGGATAGGCTTGTTTAATGGTAAGATGATAACCTTATGTGAAAGAGTAACTATTGTACCTATTATTGTTCATGGAACATCGACTGAAGAAGAATTTGAAGTTATTAGGTTTGTTGAAGACAACTCCCCTTTCCCCCTTTTGTTAGGTAAGACTTGGATCGAGAAGGATCATATTAGAAGGAAAGTAGAGGAAGAAGCTATAGAAAAGAAAAAGCAAGAATTAAGGGATTTCATGGCCAGGAAAGTAGACCAACTAATAGAATAACGAGAGGATAAGTCGAAGCAACGGAGCAAAATAACAACGCGGGAGGGACTGAAAGAAAAATAATTAGCTATCAAGGTTGAAAGAATGCAAGAAGGCTTGAAGGACCTATCTATCGAAGAGAGGAATGTGCCCGCTTAGGAAGTGTTAAGAAAAGGGATATTAACTTCAAAATCTTTGAGGGCACCTCGACAATGCGAAGCCATTATGCTAGGAGAAGATAAGAATAAAAATGGAAAGAGGATTCCAGAAACAGTTAAAGAAACTTAGATAATAGGAAAGAAGGCAAGGAAGCTCAATAAGAAGAAGGCTAAGTTGGAAAATCTATGATAAGTTAAGGAAACCGAATGGAAGACTTCACAAACTAGAACCTCACAGGAGGTAGGTTCGCGCATATTTGGACTTCACCATAGCGAAGTTATATGACCGTTGGAAGCGCCCTGACCATTACAGTGACTCTCCAGAACGGTTAGGAAATACATTTATGGGGTTATGGACTTCTTTTGGACGTTGAGTCTGTGCCGTAACGGATAGATTTACATTCATGGAAGAATTCTTGTATGTTAGAAGATCTATTACGCCACCCTGCTTATTTAAATCGTCGATCGTGGCGTTGGGACCACTTTTTTCTACCCGTGATTGACTGAGCTAAGACGAGAATTTCCCAAGTGTCGAGTACCTCACCTCTTCGATTTTCTACCCCACCTGTCTGTTAAAAGATAAGAATGTTGGGCGAGCCCAATGAGTTGGAGAAGTCCGTCGAGGAAGTTCTTAGGAATCTCATGGCCGACAGACCTGTATCCAAAGGTATTCATGCATCATCGAATAGGGGAATGCAGGATTCCCCTTCGACCGGACATCATTCCACCCGTATCAACCCCATAACTGAATAGAGAAGCAAGCACAACAGCGATCTGGCTAATGCGAAGCAGATCCCGTCGATCCTAACTGAGTATATTCCATCTTTGGTCGGCGATGTTAACCGCAATAGTATCCCTCAATATTTTGACTACTCTGTGTTCACTGCGTACATTCTGAAAGGAATTCACATAGTAGGGAGCCAGTTAGGGAAAGTTCCATTGTTGAAGAACAATGACTTCAACTTAGGAAACCGTAAGAACTACGCCGTGTTAGCTCCTCACCATTATTTAATGAAGACAACCGGAAAGAAACCTCACCTCATCTCGCAGCCATGGATTAAGGGGTTGGCACAGTCAACCATGTTGAACGTAATGAAGATTCCCCATTTTGGTTTCCACCAGGAGGTTAGCGCTTGTGTTAAAATCCTTCTGTCATGTTATCATGGTGGGTATCTATGGCTCAACAGAAGAATTATTGTGGATCTGGCACTAATCCACTGGATCACAAGTTTAATTTTCAAGGTTCCTGACCCACAACATTTCTATTCAAGGAATACCTTAGACTGTTCGTTAGCACAACACATCAAACAAGCTTATGGGGACGTATAAAAGGGGAAGCAGGGTTACAAGGTATCCTCCATACAGGATGGTACAATGCGCCTTTCTTGTCAACTCTTAGCTGGAAATATAGTGAGGAAGAACCGCCCCATACAGGTCATTGGGTTCGTGGTGGACCTCATAGGAAAGTGTGTAGAGGGCATGCAAATGAACTGGGTGAACTACTTCATCAACGAGATAGAAAAGGATTGGCATGAAGCCCAGGACTTAGGATATGAGTTCCATTATAGTTGGTTGATCATCTTGATCACATTTGTGTCTTGGCAGATGCCTAAAGGATCCACTTTCCTAGAGATTGAACCTACGGAGCCCCTAGCCACTCAGTTTCCCACCCTGTGGTATACCAACGACATGAAAAAGTAGTGGAAGTCTAATGAGTTGTTGAAAGAAATAACATGACAATACAGGAAATAGCCAGAACTATGTTAATGGATTCCAAGTTGACAAATGTCTTTTGGATATAGGAAGTACATACAACAATTCATATTCATAATAGAGGAATTCTTAGAAACAGTAGTGATAAGACTCCCTGTGAGTTATGGAAAGGAAGACCAACGAATTTCAATAACTTTAGAGTTTTTGGAAGAAAATGCTACATCAAGAGAGAAGATGGCAGAATATGAAAGTTTGATTCTTGAACTGACAAAGGAATACATATTGGGTACTCAACCAAACATAAATGATCCAGATTTTCTGAGCAAAATGAAACGAATACAGATTAAAATATGCTTAACATAGAATAACAAAGATACAGTAAAATTGGTTTTTATTCAATAAGGAAATAAGCTAAAACTGTAAAATGTAGCGAAAAACAAGCTTGTTGGAATGGTGGTGGCTTATTTCTGAGAAGAGATGTGACAGTTGCACTCATTCAAAAGAATATGATTATAATGAGGATATAAAGGCATTTTTACAATAAACATGAATGCAAAAACCCTAGACATCTAAAACCTAACCCTAGGAGATGAAGCGCCAAAAGTCATGTGGGCCCCGTTGGAGTAAGCTAGTACATCAACTTCCCAGGGTTGCAACATTTTCATACGATCTTTGTTTTAGGCGCACGGTAGTCTGTTGGAAAGGTATATTCGAGGAATACACATATTGTTGTTTGAATCTAACTGAATTTTCAATCTGATTCTGGTGAGACCTAAAAACATTGTTTAGGGCCTGAAAATGGCCCCAGAAGTTAGGGACCCAAAAACTAGGAAAAAACTGCCAAACTAGAAAACTGTCAAAATGAACCAGTTTGAATAGGTGGGAGGCCACCAAAATCCATATGTATCAATCCTCCCCCATTAGGAAGAAATGGTATCCATTTCATTGAGTTCCACCATCTGATGAGGAAATGTTTGTTGAATTTGGCCCCGGGTAAGCCACTTGCCTGGGTGCAGGAGTTGCCCTGCTTTGACAACTCGATAAATATGGATCCTTTGTTGTCAAGTGCCCTTGACCTTTGTGTCCACAATATGATTACTAGATCCATGTTGCATGCAGTCAGGGTTGATCTCTATTGGTGTCAATTGTTCTTCTATCTCAGAGTTGTCCAATAATGTTGGGATGTATGGCCGAAGGGGAGCCACATTGAATATTGGGTGCAAGCCAAGGAAGGGGGGAATGTTGAGCTAAAAATCATTATCACCCACAACCTTGGTGATGGTGTAAGGTCCATAATGGAGTGGACGAAGCTTCTGATGCGGCCCTATGAGGCATTGTTTCTGCAAGTGCGACCAAACTTTGTCTCCCACCTGAAACTTATGTTGCACCTGGTGTTGATCATGGTGTTGTTTGTACTTGGCATTGGACTTCTGTAAAATATCTTGAACCTGTTGTCATATGTTTTGGATCCGCTCAATGAATCGGGTGGATTTTTTAGCTTCATTTGGAGCAGGGGACGAGTCAGCCGAAGTGGTCGCAAGTGGAAGTGAAACATCCATGGGTCCCAATGGTTGGAATCCCAACCCCACCTGAAAGGGGTTGTGGTCAGTTGAGCTATGTAGGGATTGGTTGTAGACATGTTGAAAATAGGGAAGACTACCATCCAATGTGAGGGGGTGCTTGTAATTTTACATGTGCAGTATATGCACGATCATCTGATTGACGACCTTAGTTTGGCCATATATCTCGAGGTGGCAAGCAGTGGATTTGGTGAGCTTGGTGTCCAGTAGTGAACAAAGGCTCGACCAGAATGTGTTGAGGAAAAGACTGTCTCTATTTGAGATAATGGTTTGTAGGATCCCAAAATGTACTCATACTCATTCAAAGAAGAGCTTTGCAGTGGTCTTTGTTTTGATTCTCTTCTTGCAGGCGGCCAGAATCGCCATCTTGGAAACGTGAAAAACAACCACAAAAACACAGTCATTTACCCTCTTGGAGGATGGAAGGAAAGTCATGTAGTCCATTGAGATGGATTACCATGGTTTGTCAAGAGTAGGAAGAGGGGTGTACATGCCATGTTTCTTTAGTGGTCGGTTTGGAAATAGTGTAGGTGGTGCAGTACTGGATATACTTGTCGACATCCTGTCAAAGTTGTGTCCAGTAGAAATGTTTTTGCAGCAATGACACTATATTTTTGATGTCAAAGTGCCCTTCCACCCAAATGTAGTGGGATTCCTAGATCATCTTTGATCACTTGCTTGATGGAACACAGAGATGGCCCATATGGCACAACAACTCGTCCTGAAGATAGAAATTACTGAAAACTGAGCTTGCGCCCAACATTTGGTAGGTGGTGGCGAAGTCAGGGTCTGACTCATAGAGGTGGGGCCATCTGGAGGTATCATGGCCGCAAGAGTCTAGCACTGTGGTGACTCTCGTGACTGGAGGTCAGCTGAGGTAGTCAGCGACGCGGTTGGAACTTACGGATAACATCAGATAGTGTCTCACTATGATAGGCCACGGGGTGGTCGTGCTAAGTGAGAATGGTTTCAACATCATAGTTTGAAGCATTTGTCTCGATCTCAAAGGGTTTTTCCAGGTCCAGTAATGAAAGTACTGGGATTGAGCACAAGCACTACTTAAAATCATCGAAAGTGTGTTGTTGGGATAGGCCCCACACAGATGTTTCCTTACCACCACCCCTGGTTACTTGGTTGAGGGCCCATGTGATATGGGTGAATCCCAACATGAACCTGCGAAAAAAATTGGCAAGGCCCAAGAAGATCCAAAGCTCAATGAGTGTGGTTGGGACTGGACAGTCACGAATTACCTAGATATTGGTTGGATCTACATGCACACCATGTTGATCAACAATGTAGCCTAGGTAATGGACCATGTCCATGTCAAAGCAGCATTTTTCCAAGTTGGAATATATCTTGTGTTGTTGCAGGGTGTGTAGAACCAACTGAATATGTTGCAAGTGTTCCGCCCAAGTCTTGTTGTAGATGAGGATTTCATCCATAGACATCACTACAAAAGTATTGGTGAACGGTCGTAGGATATCATCCATCATCCTCTTGAAAGTTGTTGGAGAATTTTTCAAACCAAAGGGCATGACCAACCATTTGAAAAGACCTTCTTTTGACTTGAAGGTAGTCTTCCATACATATGTTTGTTTTATTAAGACCTGGTGGTATCTAGAATTCGTATCAATCTTAGTGAATTATTTGGCCCCCGTGAACTTATCAAGGAGGACGTCGATTTGGGGAATCGAGTACCGGTTCTGGACTATGATTTTATCAGATCTCGGTAATCAATGCAGAGTCGCCAAGTCCCGTCTTTCTTTTGCACCAGCACGATTGGGCTCCCATAGGGAGATGAGATGGGACGGAAGTGCCCCTTATGGAGAATTTTTTGGATCTGCCTCTTGATATCCTCATTTTACACCAGAGAGTGGAGGTAAACTGACCCATTGGATAGTGGTGCGTCGGGGGTCAAATCAATGAGATGCTTGACCCGACAGTGTATAGGTACCCCGGTCGGTAAGGAGAAGATGTATGAGTATACTTCCACAACCTTACCCACTTGCTTATTTTGTGTGGATAGATCGACCACAAGGGTCCTGTATGTGTCTATGATATTTCACTCACTCTGAGAGCGAATCACAAAGAATACATACTTCCCATTCTAAGAGCTGACCTTCCTGCATTGCTTGGCAGAGATCAAGGAAATAACACTAGGTGGGACTGCCTCGGGTATCCTGTACAATTTCCTGTTCGAAGTAATAATAACACTTCGAGGCCTAGACTCATATATAGCATGAAATTTCCATAAATAAGGTTGGCCCAAAATAACATTACAAACTTCGAGACAAGCAACATCACAAAATATCTCGTCTTTGAAGGGCTTGATGTCGTACGATAGTCAACACTATTGGCTTACGCGGAGATCGCTTCCTTGGTGGGTGTGGTGTTGTTCTTCTGGATAGATATCAATGATGAAGTGCAGTGGGGTGCCTTTCACCCACATCTGTGAATCGAAAAGGCACTCACCTTCCTCTGGTTCGCCTGATTCACCAGGTTGGAGCTTGGTCGTAGCAATGGTGGCACTGGGTTCTCCATCAATGATCTGTCTCCCCCTCTTTATCTCTAAATCAGAGTCGGAACCCACATATGATTCAAAGGATTTCACTTCTACCACCAACAACTTATTTGAGCGGCAATCATCAGTGTTATGCATGGGGCTCTTATGAAAGTCACACCACTTCCCGGTATCTTTCTTTGTCTTTCTGGTGTCCTTCTTTGCTTGTGTCTTGAACTGGTTTCCTAATGTTGTCCATATTTTATCTGTCCTTTGTTCTTCGGGTAGGGCCGCCCTTTCCTTGCTTTTGTTGTGCGGGGTTCCCAAGCCCAAATTGTTACGTCTTTTCTTTGAGCTTCTGCTCGATTTTGATGGCATATCGATAGCCCATGCCCAAGGACGAGATGTCCAGAAATTCCATTTCGATGTGGATGTAGTGATTCATAGCACCACGATACTTGAGAACCATATGTAGCTTAGAATATTTGATACCCATCTTGGTGCGCAAGAAATGGAAGATATTTGTGAAATCGGGCACTTCTTGGTCTCTTTCTTGTCGTAGTGTGGTCCATTTTGTATACAGGTCACCATAAATTCTGACAGGGTAGTATTGTTCCTTAATAGCATCCCTGAAGGATTCCCATGTGAACGCAACTGTAAATAATGAGGGTTCCTTTGTTTCCTTTTGCTCACATAAATTTTCCCACAAATCTTGACATGGGGAACGACTTTGAGGAGCGAAAAAGGAATATTTTTTCTATTCGAAAAGTTATGGAAAGAAAAATACCCTTATAGTAGATTCAACCACTTGTCTACAACATATGCATCTATCTGACCTTCAAATATAGGAATATCAAAGTTTATTTCTATCTTGAAGGGGGCGATGCCTCTACTCGAGGAAGACGCGTCGCTTGTTGGTAGCCACTAAAGGATTTACACAAAACTATACATCATCTCATTCCTTTGTTGTGTGAGAGCTTCCTCAGGAAACATTTTGAAAGGATCTCATGTCCCGTCATATTTATTTTGTTCTGTCATGAGAGGTCTCTTGGGCGTGCGAGAGCTTTTGTCCTCGAGAGAAACAAGCTCGAGACTCACTTATTTGTACCCTGTCCTCATTGGGGACATGCATTAAGAACGACAAGGAGAAAACTGCTCTGATACCACTGATCCAGATTTTATGAGCAGAACGAAATGAATACAGATTATTAAAATATGCTTAACACAAAATAACAGAGATACAATAAATTTGGTTTCTATTCAATAAGGAAATAAGCTGAAACTGTAAAATGCAGTGGAAAACAAGCTTGTTGGAATGGTGGCGGCTTATCTCTGAGAAGAGATGTGAATGCTACACTCATTCACAAGAAGATGATTACAATGAGGCTCTGAAGGCCTTTTTACAATAAACATGAATTCCAAAAACCTAGACATCCAAAAAACTTACCCTAGGAGATGAAGCGCCAAAAGTCATGTGGCCCCATTGGGGTAAGCTAGTACATCAACTTCCCGGAGTCGTAACTTTTGCATATGATATTTATTTTAGGCGTGCGATAGCCCATTGGAAACTTCTATCTGAGGAATACACATATTGTTGTCACACTCTGATTTCGTTTACAATATGATTGTGGCAAGCCCTAAAAACGTTGTTTAGGGCCTCAAAACGACCCCGAAAGTCAGGGACCCAAAAACTAGGAAAACACTGCCAAACTGGAAAACTACCAAAATGAACCAGTTGGAATAAGTGGGAGGACACCAACATCCATCTGGATCATTTAGCCACCCAAATGAACATTTTCATTAATGTATATATATTTCTTGCCACATATAGATTAAGAACTAATGTGTGGTGTGTTGGTAGTGGGGGCTATGTTAAGGCTTATGGAGTTTTTGGAGGTCGCGGGTTGGACCCCCATCGACTCCATAAATTTTATTACATATTAAACAACATTATCCAATGGGCGGTTTCCACATGGCATCTTCTCATTGACTCTCCAATGCCATGTCATTCAACAATTCATCCATCGAATGCCAACTCAACTTCCCAGTCATTGTACAATAAATCCATGTGGCACCTTAGGGTGTGGCCACATCACCTATATGATCGTTCCATGTGTCACCCTTGCATTGGTGACACATGTCACCCTTTTACCCCTTTGACTTTGACTTTATGTGTTTGACTGCGACTTTGACCGCTCATAACTTTTTCATACAAACTACATTTGAGGCAAAATTTACATCATTGGAAAGCTATGGTCATGCTCTACGCAATGATGGCATTTTTAGGACTATTTGAAATATTTTAATTTTGACAATTGATGAACCATTCTAGACCTCTATGGATGTTCTGAATCTTTCTGGACCTCTGTGAGCATTCACGGATCCTCTTAGATCATCCATCCACTTCAATCGATTGAAATGTCATTTACAATGATACCAGACAAGTTCCTTACTGCATGGTTGAACTTCTTGTATGCACTTTTGCAAAATAAGAACAAGCAAAAGTGGAAGCCATGACATGAAATGATTATGAAATTTTTGCTTACGATCTTAAATTTTTTGCATCATATATCTTAAGTGTCGACAGGTCCAAATGGCATATCAAGAAGATAAGAGAGAATGCTTGATGGCATGTCCCAATTAGACCTACTCTTGTTTAGTGTAGCATTTCCCACGAGTATATGGGCATCGTTATCGTTTAGAATTAAAAGAAGAAAAGGGGAAAATTAGTGAATTGTCCCCCAAATCATTCTAATTAATCATAATTCTAATAAAACTAAAAGAAAACTAATCCAATATAACTAATTCTAACCTGTCCCGGGAGAAAAACTAAAAGAATGAGTACAGTGAAAGGTAACACCATTAGAACCAGAAATTGTCCAAGAATTATAATGATAAATGAAAACAACAATGCTACATATATAAATAAATAGTTGCACAATACATCTATAACATCATTTATGTACCTATAAAGAAACATGTAACAACATAAGTAAACATAACAAAGCGTAGAAATAGTTCATACAACAGAATCCTATCTACTCAGCTAGAAGATAAATGCATAAAGAATTGTCTCCAATACATCTGTCAACATCACAGATTTCCTAAATGCCTCTTGGTATTTATTTATTAGAATTAATAGTACCATCTTTTGTTACAAAGGGAAAAAGTCATTTTCTATTCAGCAAGCTCTCTTTTATATCCAACAAGAGAAAGACTCTTGTGTTCCTCATGACTCTTCATTTTCTTTTATTTTCATTCCTTTTCTCACATTTCAAAAATGAACATGTGAGCATTACAAAGAGAATCTGAATAGACTCATGAGTGGCTATTTTCGTCCTATGGTTGTTTACAAATGATATTAGTTAGAAAACAATCATTGACTCTGTCCATTGGCGTTATCTTCTACTCCTTGAAAGTTTATGGGTGTTTATGGTGAAAGTATGTTCAATAATATCATTTTTTATTCTTCTCCACTGTCTCATATTTTTGTTGAGCTATTGTTGGCTCAGTTCCGTTACCTCTAGCTTGAGATATAACAGTTTGAACTCTACATAGCTCGTTCTTCACTTGAATTCGGGTTCCATTTTTTTTTGTTTGAATTTTTGGGAAATTTCCATTCAACATCAGCCAATAACTATAGTCCCATCTTTTTCTTCTCTTTCCCATCTTTCAATCGAGCTATCATGGGCCTAATTTCTCTACTCGTAGCTCTGGATATGATTGTTTGAAGTTGGTATGGCCATTTCTTCCCCCCAAATTCATGGTCTATTGTTTTCCATGTTTTCTAGCATCATTGGTCACTTTTCTGTCTTAGAAACCTTTACCATTGCATTCCTCTATCTGATACCTTTCCACTGAGGTATCATGAGCCTCATTCTGACACCTATAGAAAAAGTTACAATCGTTTAAAAATCGTCACTCAGTAGTCATTGATCAAGCCCATGGGTTAATCTGGACCATTCATTTTTGAACCTGCAAAAAGAGAAATCCCCCCTGCATAAGTCATCAACTCTTAGTGATTATATAGCTTAACCCCTATGAATAGTTTGGTTAAGAAACCAGGTGGCATGGGACCCACAGCTTGTAGCATAACTTTCTCTAATTTAATTTTATTTTTAATTAGGAAAATAATTAAAAATGAAATATAATATAATGAAAATTTAAAAAAAATAGAAAAATTATTTACATTATTTACAGAGTTAAAAAAAAAATTACCCTTAATTAATAAAAAATAAGATTTACTAAAATTACCCTACCCCCCGTTGGATTTGAGTCTATGAGCTTTGAGGTCAAAACACATGTTTTTAACCATTAGGCCCATTCAAATTTGTTGTTCATCTTATTTGTGAGAAATTATTAATCCATGAAAAAACAAAAATAAAATTAAATAAATAATAATAATAATAAATGAAATAAACAAAAATTAAAAATTAAATAAATAATTAAAAAAAATAATAATAATAGAATACAATAAAACAAAGAATAATGAAAAATATTATATAATACAAAAAAAACCTCCCCATATCGTCGTCGGGATTTTCTAGCTCATCCTCACTCCCCAACGATGATACCATATCATTGATCATCCAACACTACACTCATCGTTGATTTGATGTCGGCGATCAACTTTATATTTGAACTATTGATGTTGAGTTCACACAGATGATGCATGACCTTCAAAAAAAAATAATATTAAATAATGTTTGAAAGGGATGCGAATTAAATATTAATAAAATAATCCATTAAATATTAAACAAATGATTTTCGTCGGAATTATGGGTGAGTGTTAAGAGAGTGTGGTAAATGATTCCAATGACGATGTCGGCTTTAACATTGTTATGAAATATTTCCCTCATGTATGCATACCTCCCATGTACATTTTCCAATATATACATTAATTAAATATATTACATTATATTATATAATATTAATGTTTCAAAGCATCTTGGGAATAAAGTTTGGAATAAAGGTTAAAATAATTTCCAGAAATCGCTAGAAAATAGGGAATCCCTCTCAATAGGAAATCCATAGAAAATATAGCATGTGGTAATATGTTTAGGTTTAAGTGAGAAAGGGTAAAATAAAAGGGGTAAAAATATGTAAAAGTTGAATAGTAAAAATGGTTTGTTTATTAAATATACATAGTTAACAAAAATAGTTAAAAATAAAAATATATTAAATAAAATATATAAAATAAGATATATACATGAATATTTACAAAAATAATAAAATTAAATTAAAATTAAAATAGAATTAAAATAAATATATATACAAAAATAAAATAAAATACATATAAGAATATTTACAAAAATAAATGAAAAATAAAATACAAATAAATAAATACAAATTAGGAAAATTAGGATCAAAATTACGCAAGTTGAGGTTCCATGCTCTCAGGTTTTGTTGGTCAAGGTTTTGCACCTTGGGGCCAAAATTTAAAAAAAAAAGTCTATAGGGAAGGATTCATGAAACCAGGCAATATGGAGAGGATCGAAGCATATGTGATCGAGGATGTGGCAATTCGACTGAAATGAAGGGAAAGCGACGAAGGAGAAAGGATGACACTTCATGCAACTATTTAACGTCACAAGTGGTGACAAGTAGAAAAAGAAGATTGATGTTGACCCAGTGTACGAAATAGGCTAGTCCACTCAATATGTTCATCTCATAGGGAGGACAAGCTCATATCGTAAGGAGCGAGAGCACCACCAAGTCTGGGGAAAGGTCCTTGCACCAGACACTATGGATGAATGCAACAGATAACTAACAAGCATCAAGCAACAACTCAACAAGGACTCATAATCAAGAGTACGAATGGGCTTTGGAGAAAGGTAATACCAAGAGAGGGCCCAGTATAAGCCAATATGAAGAGGTTTGAGGATAGGCTCACAGGAAAGGTGGTTCTGACAACCTTGAGGGATTCAGACCTTGAGGCAACTGTAAATGAAGGAAATCTACTTCCCAATAAGGGGAAGTTATGGCAGTAATCAAGGTCAAGGGTGTGGACAAGGATCGAGAGATTCCGCCACAGGCTTCTCAAGGATGGAGCGGTCACATGAATGAAGTGTCTCTGCAAACCTGCTCCTGCAAAACAACAATAATGATTTCAGCCATGCAATAAAGACAACACTTATCAATACAATAAACACTGTATTCTCTACCTTTAAGCCAATTTATAAGAGAGTGCTTGGTTTATTCAATGAGAACATGGTGATTGTAGATTAGTGTCCTGAAACTACATGTGTCATGTCTCAACTCAAAAGAAGGATCATCTAGTATGTGATTTAGACTTAGAGTTAGAAACATGTGAGTAGAATATGCATGCAAAATGATAAAGATGAAAACATGAAGCACAAACATGTCAGTAGGAAGATGCATAGTTTGATTTAGTCAATTGGGACATGCAATAGAACAAATCATGCAACCACATCAGATCATGAAGCATTTCCAAATCAGCAAAAGGTCAGAATATGACATGTCAATTCCACGACACAAATGTCAATGAAACATCATAGGTCAATAAGCATCATGAAGACATTTGAAATCATTAAATCGAAAGGAAAAAATCAAAACTCATTAAAGATAATCATCTATCAAGATAAAACCCCGAACTCCCTCAGTTTAGGAAAAGAGATAGAAGTAGGCTCGAGTAGTAGAATATTAGGTAATAGGTTTGAAATTTTAGTAAGGGGGGCCTTTCCTTTCGCTTGTAAAATAAAAATTAAAAAAGGGGGTTGGTGTGGCCATAATAAATGGTGACACATTGAACATAGTTACCAACTTAATGAGAACTGTTACCTCAAAATGAGAACTCTAACCCCAAAAACCCATATTTTTGCATAAAAACATCAAAATCAGACCCCAAATAAAAAAGTAGTGCTACTGGTAGCACCATTTTTTAAAACGGGCTCAAAATTACAACATTTTTCGAACATGTCCTTCAAAACTCAGACAGTAGCTCAAAAAACCCCTCAAATCGGCACCTAAAAAAAAAATGTTACAGATTTTTTTATTTTTTTTCAAAACGTTAAATTTATAGATATTTTGAAATTGTATTTTGAGCAGTCAATACCATTAAAACCAAAATCTCAAAATCAACCATCAAATTGAAATGTACTGCTACCGATAGCACTCATTTTAAATTTGGGGTATTGAAATGACATTTTTTTTTAAGTGGCAATCAAAATCATCGTTACTGCAAACAAAATCATTAAATCAACCCTTAAATGTTTACTTTTTAAATCTTAGTTTATGACTCCAAACACAACATAATACATAATGTTATGAAAACAATACATTTAAAAATATATATTTAAAACTCAAATTTGGAAAAAAAAAAACATTAAAAAAAAGGTGGATAAAAACAAAAACTAAAAACAATGAAAAAAATTTAAAATTTTCCCTAAAACAATAATTTTTAAAATATATTTATTTATTTTTGAAAAAAAATAATAATAAATCCATTAAAACTTAAGAAAAAAATGACAAAAACACTAAAATGATGTCAAAATTCAAAATATATATATATA